>VFFE01007206.1:1732158-1779104 GCA_008921705.1 Burhinus oedicnemus
AAGGCCTCTCGTGACAGCTGGGGTTCACAGGGTGTTATAAAGGGTGGACGAAGAAGGGGAGACCGGCCAAACTTCAGACCTTGGGAACAGAGATTCCAGAAGGGGACAGAAATGAGCATCTCTCCCCCGCCCCTTCATTTTGACCAGCTCCCATCCTGCTGGCTGCCAAAGTCCAGTGGAGGGGTTGCGTTTGCTGCTCTCCATCCTGCCTCCTCCACACTGCCTCGTGTCACCAAATTGGCTGTGGCCCTAATGCTGCAATTATTTCTGTTAGTGCCTGGTTTATGCTTACTAAGTTGTCCTGGGGGACTTCTTGCAACAGTGTGGCTTTTATTCTTGTTGATTTATGCTAGGTTTCATGGATTTTAAGTTCTTTCCTTCCCTTGATCTGTATTGAATGGTCTGTCCTGGTTATTAAGCTTCTTAACTAGTGCATTTTTTCTCTCTCTTCTCTCTTCTCTCTTCTCTCTTCTCTCTTCTCTTCTCTTCTCTTCTCCTCTCTTCTCTTCTCTTCTCCTCTCTTCTCCTCTCTTCTCCTCTCTTCTCCTCTCTTCTCCTCTCTTCTCCTCTCTTCTCCTCTCTTCTCCTCTCTTCTCCTCTCTTCTCCTCTCTTCTCCTCTCTTCTCCTCTCTTCTCCTCTTGTGTGTATGTCTTATGGCCTATGTGCATTTTGTGAACATGGGTGGAATGTCTCTCCAACTCAGAAGGAAATGTCCTATTAGAGAAAGACTCTTGTTGTGCTGTGAACAGTTATCTTGTGGCTGAGTTCTTGTGCTGAACAGCAGCCCCAGAAGGGCACAGTGGCATAATTAGGTGACTTAAAATTTAATGTGGATTTAGATCTAAAAAGACTATGTTCTGGTGGATTTTAGCTCAGATCATCAACACCCACAGATAAATGTCTAGGAGAAAAAGAACCATTTGAGCTGATGGGCAGAGTTGATTGATTGTGCTAAGAAAAGTATATAAACTAACCCTGAATAAAATTGGCTTGAAAAGAAGGGAATGGAGCTGTAGAACAGACTTCAACTGGATGGGAGGCAAAAAAACCTCTGAATGAAGTAGTTTTATAATAGTGTGAACAACTACCACACAGGATTTTTTCATCTTTTTTTTAAGTAAGAGAAAATAGACTCAGTGACCTAGGGAATCACTCCCAATCTTGTCTTTTAAGGTATTAGCTTTTTTGTTTAAATATTGTCTGAATCCATTCTCCTCCTAGCAGTATCACTGAGCTGCAGATACGAAGACTTTCAGTATTTTGTTTGATAGTTTGAAATAAACCCTGTTACAGTTACAACACTTTGTGTTAGGTTTGACTGTTCCAGAAGGAGCGCTGGCAATTTCTGAGGCTGGTGAGTTTGAGTGTGTTTCAAATACCGGTGGAAGTAACTTGAAAGCGCCCAGATATTTAGAACACACAATAAAGGTTTTCACCAACCCAAGGACATAAAATGAAAAATTAAGTTTTTGCCTGGTATTGCACTTAAGGCTATGGGGTAGGTGAGAGGAACAATTTTGGGTATGCTGTTTTCGTCTGTGCAGGGCTGGGCTTGGCAACGTCTGCTGTCTCGAATGCGAGCTGGAAGCAAACTAAGCCATGTCCAGAGGGAAACTCTTACTAAAGCACATTTGAGCCAACATTATTTTTGCCATCTTTGTTAGCAGCTGGATGTGTTTACAGTGAAATGGTGGTTGAGCTATGGTCTGTGATACCACTGCACCTATTTCTCCAAGTTACATTTTCTTCTTATGTGAATGAATACTGAGTATCAGAATAATGTGGATGAAATCCTGGACCTGCTGAGTTTTCTGGGAGCTTGGCTTTTACCTTTAGAGAGATCAGGATATTTTTCATTTTTGTTGTGCAAGATACCCTTTGTTTTAGTTGTGTGTGGTTCTGTGCAGTGACAGCTGTGAAAAAGAGGTAAGCTGAACAACTTTTTTTTTTTTTTTATTTGCCTTGGTCTCTGACGGGAATCAATTCCTGAGGCAAAGCTGTTCCTCTGATTGGCATTAGCATTGTGTTGGGACTGCAAACAGAAGGAATTTCACTCTGTGGTATCTGGTAACATCAGATCCAGAATACTGAATGTGGTCGTCCAGGCTGTGAGCTACCGTTTCCTACTGCAGAAGGAGGGGACCCAGCCAGAAGGGTGGGTACCACCGCTCAGAGAGGAAAAAGCGGGAGTGCATCAGCATCGCACATGCACAGACGCACTTCAGAACTTGTGCAGTAACATGATTTTCAGATCTTAAGAAAAAGACGTAATATAGCACTGCAATAAAAAGGTTAAACTGTTCTGAGCTCTTAGCAAGCTGACAGGTACAGTTGTTCCCCCAGGCCCTCACCATTAGTTTGTCTCTTAAAGGCAAGCATTTCCTTTGGTTTATGACCCCAGGGAGGGATTCAGCCAATTTCGTAGAGACTTCTAAGTCTCTATAAGAGGAGAAAGAGCAAAAAGATGGCTTAGGTATTGCTTCACGACCAACCTTAGCGGAACCCTGAAGAGGGATTTAAGTAGAACTCAAGCATGCTACTAGGTGATTGCAGTCTACATTAAAGAAACAATCGCTTTTCTATACCTTACTTATGCAGGTATTTACATTCTGAAAGTCGCACCACCCCATTTTTTTTATAGCATGTATTCGTAAGTACATTGTTCATTATGTAGCTGTTGCCAACAACAAATGCTCCAAAGGTGTCAGAAGATATTCTGCATTGTCTAGCAAAGTGGGAGGCAGTACTTTCATTATTTCTGTTTTAAAATATAAAATAAAATAATTTAGAAACAAGAAGGAAAAACACCTCATCTGGGAAAAACGTTTGTTGCTTATAAGGAAAATACAAAAACTGGAAAAGTCTCAAAAGTTTCTTGAAAAATTGACATTTCCCTCTATTGTTTCCCTAAAAAAAAAAAAGAAAAAAGCTTCAGCAATGTGTTTATGACTGAATAGGGAGTTCTGCTACCACAGATATGCTCTGCTATGGTAGATATTTGTTCTCATCTTTCCCCAGCTTTTAATAGTTAAAATAGAATCACAGCATCACCTAGGTTGAAAGGGACCTTTAAGGTCATCGAGTCCAACCATTAACTTAACACTGCCAAGACCACCACTAAACCACATCCCTCAGCACCACATCTACCTGTCTTTTAAATACCTCCAGGGATGGTGATTCCACCACTTCCCTGGGCAGCCTGTTCCAATGTTTGATAACCCTTTCTGTGAAGAAATTTTTCCTAATGTCCAATCTAAACCTCCCCTGGGGCAACTTGAGGCCATTTCGTCTTGTCCTATCACTTGTTACTTGGGAGAAGAGACCAACCCCCACCTCTCTACAACCTCCTTTCAGGTAGCTGTAGAGAGTGACAAGGTCTCCCCTCGGCCTCCTCTTCTCCAGGCTAAACAACCCCAGTTCCCTCAGCTAAATAAGGCCAAAAATAGTATGGCTAAGGTTTGGCTTTTCTATGACTACCATACGCCTGCCTCTTGCAAACTGCATTAACACAGTGTTCTTTTAAGAGTCTATCTGAAGACCACAAAAGCAAAGAAAATTCAGTTCCTGTAAAATTGTCACTCTGTCCATAACTCATCTTGTTACACTGAGGTACAGGCCGAATTTGCAGAACAGTGTGTGATCCTGCATGCCGTATGCATTGTATGATATCCAAGCACAATGGGTATTTTTTACAGCTGATGGAGAAAAGAAATGTAAAGCAAAGCAGATTGTCAGTTTCTGTGTTTATTCTGGAAAAAAATTATATTACAGAAATCAAATTATTTGTTGCTTGATGTTACCATGGACAGATAATGTCGCTCTGGTTTTTGTTTGTAGCCTTGTGTATCTGTGTCTGCCCACTGGAAACAGAAAGCTGAAGAGTGTCAGCCATTCATTTCAGCGGCTCAGAATTAACATGCTTTTTAAGTGATCATAGTAATTTTAAATGCAGCTTGATCAAAATACTGCTATTAATTTACAGTCTCAAAACAGAGCCTGAACTCATCTGGCATGTCTTTGAAGGAGGCAAACTGGGAAAAAAAGCCAGTGTTTTCGGTGCTAACAGCAGAAATGGGACTAATTAGTGAAATAATGACACTAGTTCTGTTGTGCTAATAAAATCTACTTCAGATTTAATATCACAGGACAAGAGCAGAAAAATTTCAAACAGTCTGCACATCTCAGGCAAAATATTTTTAGATACTGGAGAATAAATATGTATTCTTATCTTTTCATTTAAGTGTCCTCTCATCTTCAATATCTTTTGTATTAAAATATGTATGTTTTATCTGCTATTTATCAGAATGAATTCCAGTTACAAAGTGTTGGGCTTCAAGGGCAGCCAAGGAACACTTAACACACCTTGTGCAGAGGCACGGGTCTGGTAAGAGTCTCTGGCAGGTTTCTATCCCCTTTTCTGATCCTGCAGTCACCCTCCACTGGCATCAGCTCTCCACCATGCATGGAAGAAGACTGCAGGCTGTTCAGGTTTACGCTAGCAGCTCGTGAGCATAAGGGACTCTTCTGGCTGCAAGAATATAAGATTTTTCTTACACTTTCCATCAGCTAGAAGAGCTCCATATTAAAAACTAAAACTTAT
This sequence comes from Burhinus oedicnemus, assembly GCA_008921705.1. NCBI lineage: Eukaryota > Metazoa > Chordata > Aves > Charadriiformes > Burhinidae > Burhinus > Burhinus oedicnemus. The sequence goes on from VFFE01007206.1 coordinate 1,736,760, forward strand.
TGATTGTTGGTTTGGGGTTGTTTTGTTGTTTTTTTTTTTTTAAAGTCAACTTTCAATTAGCATATTTTATATATAACTAGGTTCCTTCTTGTGAGGGACTTGTCAAAGGCTGTGTGAAAGCCAAATTGATTATTTCAGTGTATACCTTCACTGCCATCCTGCTGATCTGTTCATTCTGAAAGATTTGAGGGACATGACTTTCTTGTACAGAATTGTACAGGATATGGGTAATCAATCATAATATGTTTTCCAAGGGTTTTCCTTTGTTATTCTCTCTCATTGTTTCATCTAGTTTGGCTGTTGGTAAAATTGATTGACTATTCATTGTTCCTAAATTCACCTAAAACAACTTTATGTACTGGAAATGAAAATATTGAATTCTCAAGTCTAAGAAGATTATTGGAAATACTTAGCTATGTTCTTTTGAAGCTGTCAAAAATAAAAGATGCAGTAATCATGGTTCTAAGGTAAATTAAATATGGCGGCACCAACTACATTTTATAATTATTTTTTTTCTGAGCTTGTCATGTCAATAACACCATGTATTTTCAATGCTGTTAGGACTTTATAATCTAGCTCTGTAAAGCTTAGGAAATTACAGCCATCTTTCTTCTGAAACATTTTTTTGTACTTCTTTTATGAAAATGGGTATATCATTGATAATTTGTCTTCCATTAAATACATGCATCAAAATTTTGCTGACTGAATATAGTTTTCTACCATTTTGAACATTAGAAGTGGTGTTGATATCTAACTACCAAATAAAATGGATTCTGGGTTAGATTCTTGAAGTCATTAGCTTAAATACATCTTTGTTTCAAAAGAACAAAAGACTAGATAAAAGATGATCTTTTGTGTGTGAGGTATAGATGGGGAAAAGATAAGACAGTATTTGCATCCAGACAGGGAGCCTCTCTAATTCTGGAACCAGGGTCCAAACATGTCACACACACGACCACCGGTGTGGGATGGAGGGGGACCTTGGGGGCACAGCACTGGGTGAGTGGGCCTATGTGTTGATCTAGTGGGTTGGAGGACAGACCACGAGACCTCATCTGTGTTGGTTTCTTCATCATCACACTTTGCAAATAGCCAGGCGCTCCTTCAACCCAGTACTTGGAGTATCCAAGGTACTCTCAGAAATGCAAAGGGAAAGTCCTTGAATCAGGTCCTTGTATCAGAATGGAGTATGGATTTCACTTTCCCAGTTCATTCTCCTTCTCATGCAAAATTCAGTTACTTTAGCTTCATGCAGTTTAAATTAATTTCCTTCCATCAGTATAAATAATGTCAGGGAGATATTACACCATACATCTGTGTCTTTGCAGCCTGGGGATATCGTAGGGTAGCAGTTCTCAGAGCATCTGCATGAATTCTGCAAAGGGACATTTTTATACAGTTATCCCAAATTGTCCTTCAAGGCACCTCCAGGATCTCTTTCAGCTGAACCAGAACTGGGGTGAAGAAAAGAGAGAGAAAAAGGAAATACTGGGATAAATCTGCCAAAGAATGAGGGCTCAAAGTGTCCTGCCACCAAGGAATTGTGAAAGCTTGTAGAGCTTCTCTAGTCTAAAGCACAACGGCATGCCTGCTATTTTATTTCTTGCTATTAGTTCACACCAGAAGCTACCGCAACACCTGTTTGAGAGGCACTGAGTTGATGGGGCTAGTCATCTCAAGGCAACTCATGTTACAAGCACAGGACACGGAAGTATTTATTGGCAGAATTACTTTTGTATGGATCTCCTGTTCTGAAGTATGACCTACTAACTTGCCATCCATGGATAAAATTTTAGGAATCCCTGTCCTTTAGATTAGTCTCTCTTATTACTGATTCCTTTACAATTTTTTGTGATCAAACCCATCTTTTGATCCTACTTCAAGATTCATGTTCAAAATACTGACAGAGTATTTTTATTAACTTCATTTAATACAACTTTCATGACTTTTAAGACTATAAAATAATTCATTGTTTGTTATCACATCTTTTAAGAACGGTTAGACCATACTATGCTTAGATAAATAAATACCTAGAGACATAGATTGTCTAATGGTCAGGGCCTAATTTTCTGTTCTTGCAAATTATTTCACATTTTCATTTTATAAAGTGCATATATAATTGGGATTTGGAGGGTGAGGAGGAGAGTATGGATGAGTGACTTTCATGAACCATGGGCAATTTGGTAGCCACAGCTGAACATAGTGCTAGCTTCTCCAAAGCTCATGGGCTTTAGATTTGAATTCTAAGTTAGAAAAGCAAATCTAGTTGTGAAAATCAGAAACAGATTTGGAAACGGTCTCTTTCACTCTGCTATCTGGGTTTGCATTAAAAATTGTGTCTAGAAGAAATAAGGAATGAAGAAAGGCAAACAAATGCCAATGAATATGTAGTATTAAAACATGGTTAGATTAAGGTACAGACACTGTGTGCCTCTGTCTCTTCAAATCAGGTTGTATATGGGGTACAGATCAGAACCTAAGTGTATCTTGGGTTTGTGGGGTTTTTAAATCATTACCTACCTGAAGCCATCAACTATCGTTGATCTCAACACAGGTAGTGATTCATTTCAATTCACCTTACTATTCTTGGTAGTGTGAAGAAATTCTTTTAAATGTGTCCTGAGAATGACCAATATAGTCTTGTCAGCCTGGGTTTTCTCACACGAAGGTGAAAATCATGATAACGGAGTGCTAACTTTATGACCAAGAAATGCCAGCAAGGTTACTGCCACTAGTGCTTTTACCTGTGGCAACAGGAGGATCGCAGCCTGGCCATTTGCTTTCCAGTAGGGATGAGGTAGGATCATAGAATAACAGGGGACACCTATATCATTACTTGGCTTGAGCTTTTAATTGCTTTAATCCACTTTCTGATGAAATACAGATGTCTCTCAAGAAATTAATAGAGTTGGAGCGAGATGAATACGCTCTGAAACATTTATAAGAAATGCTTGCGTACTGAGTACTATAGTGTGAACCTAAACCAGCAATGCACTGAATTTAGAGGAGGCAGTGCACAGCCTTATCCAACAAGATGCTGAAGATGCGAAGCTCTTCTTTATGTTACAGTTCAGGGCCCTAGTGACTGTAGCCGCAGGATATTTGTCATAAATTAGAATACCAGCTACATCCATGTAGTCTTCATATCTGAGAAAATAGATTGGTTTCAATATATTTATTATTCTATATATGCCGTATTAGGACATAACTATTCTCTGCAACACTTCCAGAGTATTTGCTCAATAGACATTGAGCTGTAGAGGTTATTGAAAACATTGTTGAAACATAAATCAGACAAGTGCTGAGAGATTTGTGATGGCCTTGGGACAAGAAATTTAGAGGAGAAATAATATTTTCATAGGTGTGGCCCTTTGATGTTCTTGGTATTACAGGATGAAAGACTTGGTCTTTGTTCTCAGGTTTGATTTCTCACTCCATAAGTTTTTCAGATGAATATGCACAATTTTCCCCTCTAGATCAGATACATAAAACAAGGATAAAAAGGCAGATTTAGATTGAAGATGCAAAAGAAATAGCATGTTTTTGGTCTAAAACAATTACTTAATTACAAAGTAGTCAGTAATTTCTGTGTGTATTCTTTCTATACTGAATTATTTGGTGGAAACGACTGAAAGACATCAAAGAAAGTTTTGGGAATTCCTTATCTGTTGCATATCAGTGCACATTACACCTTAATGTGGCTTTGGATAAAAGTTTCAACACCCTCTTAGGTGAATGGAAAAGGGAAATGAATGCATGTATTCCCTTAGATCATATTGCTGTATGTATCCATTAAGTTTATCTAGACAGTTTTCAAAAGGCATGATGATTCCTTGGTTACATCTTCAGTTGTTCACTGATGATTATGGTCAGATCAATTAATTTTAATAGTTTTTTACTGTTGCAGAGCAAAGTTTCACTTTTCCTAAATCAAGTTTCAGTTGAGCATCATGAATAAAGACCATGAAATATGAATCTCCATGCCTCATGACATGGAAATAAGGCTTGTTTTTAAATTTTTAAAAGCAGGCAGGTGGCAAAGGATCTTAGGGTATATTTACACCACCCAACATATATGGTAGAAATTCCAAGCTAGCTCTGAATGGGCTGGTCTGTCTGTATCAGCAAATGCATTACTGCACAAAACCTACTGAAAGTAGTATCAAGAGTGAATTTACAAGGGGAGGAACTAAGAGGAATTCTGCTTTCTTTGACCCCTTAACACTGTCTGGTGGCATGCTCATTGCTGTTCATGTAATGCAATAACACGTGTGCCTGTGCATGGCCACAAACCAATTCCATGTAGTTGGCACAATATCTAGTTCTGCTTGTATGCAGGCTAATATGAAACCATGCCCAGAAAAATTAACCTTGCCTCACAACTACTGTCCTAGTTAGTGCTGCCAGGCCCAGAACTCGTTAGTTCAAAGCTCTCTCAGATATTACCTCTTTCTGCACAGTCCTCCACTGTGCGCTATAGGTACTCGTAACGTTCTCTCATGTGTATTGGAGCTCTTAAATCACTGCACAGCATCTGAAAAATAGTTCAAGGCAACCAAATCTTTGTGAAATACCACTATTATTATTATTATTATTATTATTATTATTATTATTATTATTATTATTATTATTATATTTCTAACTGTTGACCACCAAATAAAAATTTCTGGAAAAATGAATGACCAGTCCCACCCTCTTCCCTCTTGAAGGCTTTATTCAAGAAGGCTTCCTTTTTTTGTTTTTCCCACAAACAGTCCCTCACATCCACATCTTGGTAAATTCAAGGTAGCTTAGGTTTACTGTAAAGCTAAGCATGTGTGTGGTACTTCCTGAACAGGATTTCCAAGGATCTGATCTTCCATCACTTTGTACCTCCTGTATAATTTTCTATATTTATGTCACTGAATGGTGCAGAGCTGTGAAAGGAGCAAGGTTTTCCTGTTTATTTTCTGAGTGATGAACTGAGATTTATGGTAATTTAGAAAGTATTGCATCAGTCTAACAGATCTTAATGAACTTGGACAAGTCACAGAAAACTGCAAAAAGTTGTCCTTCAGCATTTGACCAATTTGGGGGCAGGATAGGTGGAATCCTATCTACCAGTTCCTGTGAAAGCCAGAGGAGACTGAGCATTGTTTAGGCCAGGGTTGACAAAGTAAATCTGTGAAGCTAGATTTAAAATCCCACAATGACTGACTCTCTTAGGAACAGAAAAGATTATTGTAGATAACTAAAGAATGTGGCTCCAACATATTTCTTTTTTGAATGATGCTGAAAAATAGAGGCACTATTTCCAATATGAGAATATTTTTTGAATACTTCTTATTTTTAATCCATTACTATAATTCTCTTCCAATTTGTGTAGTTTCTTCTTGCATTCTGTTACCCGCAATCGCAATATTTAGGTAAAACGAGCAAGGGCAGAAAGACAGGTCTGAGCTAAACTCAGTTTCAGCATTTAAAAAGCTCTAAATTGCTCAGCTATTCTCAATCTTGGTGACAGGCCAAACAAAATCTTCATATCTTGATGTATTTGGGAATGTGGGGAAGTCCAGATTCTTATGTTGTGAGCTTGTGTTGAGGTATTGAAGGGCTGCTTCTTCTATCTTTTACATTCATTGTATAAAACATTACAGTATTTTCAAAACCCTTTTACATTGAGATCTGGTTTTGATATCTTCTGCAAATTCATGAAGGAGAGTTGGGTGAGGTAATTTTGAATGTTTGAGAAGAATAGTCACCCAAAATACAAGTAATTAGATCATATTTTATATGTCATGAATTAATTAAACTAGCAACTATGTCTGAAATAAAACTCCTACATAGCTCAGGAAAATGCTGTCCTATTGCCAGCCTTCTGTGTGACTTCTTTGCAGCCCTATGAATCATACGTGCAAATCTCAGTGCAAAGTAGTCAGTATAACTTTAAAAGCAAACAAACCCAAAGCGCGCTAAAACTTTCGTTGAATTCAGTTATTTGCAAGCAGAAATGAGTGGTCTGTGTGTCCAAAGGACAGCCATAGCTATTATCAGTCTTAGCCTATGTTCATGGAAAAGATCAGGCAAAGCTCAGTGAGTGAGCCGCTATCCTTTTGGGTGAGAAATAGCTGCTTAGTCTGCAAAGATTCCCTGGCACATTTCACAAGAGCAAAATTGCGTGTCTCAGGTCCCATCCCGATTCCTGCTTCAGTCAGTGTACTCTAACGCCTGAACATCAGGAGGTCTACACAGGGTAAACCCTCCCCCACGCTACTGCGTTTCATTACATCGCTGTGTTTTCAAAGGCTGTTTTACCACACTTTCATTTACCCAGCTGAAATTATTCCAGTTTTGCAATTGGGTTGATAAAGTTTGTCAAATGCAGTAGGTCCATAGGATAAAAGATGTTTCGTTAATGTAGCAATAAAGATTAACACAGAAATATTGTTAACATGGCTGTCCAAATTAATGATTATAGAAGCTTTATTGACTGAGAGTTGAGCGCTGAGTTTTCTCACACTTCGTGCACGTCAGCCCCTAGGAATAGAGTCTTGCAGCATTTATTTTCAGCTTCTGCATGGTGGTTAACTGAAGTGCCGAGTTCTGCAGGTCCTCCTGTGATAGCAGGAGCTAATGAAGCTGCTCTATTTTAAAGAGCTTCTTAATCTATGTTAATACAGTGAAGATTATTATAGAAGCAATAATAATCATAGAGAAATTGATAATGACTAGAAATCAATGTCTGGCTTGTTAATTATAAAGCTTTTACTATAAAAAGAAATCATTTAGCAACTGCAATTAACCAGTTAGGAAGAATTTTTATTAGAAACTCCATTTAATGGGTCTTGTGGTTTTTAATGTACTGGCTGAACCATTGCTATTTTTACTCTAAATCCCTTCTCTGTTTTGATGGTCGGGATGCAAAAAACCAGGTGAGGATTAAAACTTCCATATTTTTGCCTTAACAGAACAAAGCATCTTTGCTTTCACACACAGCCATTCACCAAGACACGTGGGTTGCCATCCTCTCTGCTTTGCAAAGGTACATGCATAGAGCTCAGGTACAACGGGAGTGCTTTTCCCTCCCAAGGAGGTAGGGTCTAGTGCCACTGAAGACCCAACAGAAAGCGGTCAAGGGCAGCCAAGCTCTCCAACCTCCCAGAAAATTATTCCAATAAAGTAAATGGAGGCTGCTGCAGGGCCAGTTTGCATAAAGGTGTTTAAATGAATCTCTGTGGGTTTTTCCTCCCTCTTTGATGAAGCAAGAGTAGGCTGTTATACTTCAGTCCTGGAGAAGGGCTGAGTGCCCATAAGTTGCTCTAGTTTTTTTTCCAGCTATGCTATTTAGACTAACAAAAGATATTCTCTGTCTTTAATTTTTCTCTTTAAAAAGATGTGACTGGTTCTGCTACAAACATGAAATACCAGTCAGATTTACTTGATTTCTGTAATCGTACATATTGTTTTAATCACATCTAAGTTCCTTTTCCAAACTTCTTTGAGTTCGTTTATATTGTTTACCCTGGAAAATTTCAGTTTTGACATGGCATTTACATAAAATAAGATGAAACACAGAAGTGTTGCTTTTGTTTTGGATCTTTGGGTTTATTAAAATCTCCAAGCTAGCAAAACTGGACTGGTAGTAGCTTTGTTGAGCTGAAAATGTTTAAACAGGTCTCAAGGAAACTGACCTGCTATAGCATTGTTTTCATCATTTTGAATTATTATTGTGCTTTCTCCCCCAACCCTGCACCTCGGCTTAGTTAGGACCTGGATCCAAACTTGCCTAATGTTTTAGTTTGTTCCAGAATAATCTGTGAGGACTTGATGGAGATTGGAGCTACATGTGAAATGCCTGTCAGGCACCGACATCCAAGGCTTGCAAGTCCCGTCTCTCTAATAAACAACAGTGCTCTTGAACAGAGGCTGAATGTACCATACCGTAAACACTGCTGAATTGGATACTGTACTTGATAGATAGCATGCCCACAAAGCATCTAGTCGCTACTATAGCTGCGAAGGTTTAGAATTCGTAGGCTTCACTTGAACTTCTGACTGCATTTCACAGTGGCAATGAAGAACGCTTCTGCTTTGCTCCCGCAGACTTGTGACGGGGTACAACCTCTTTTGCATTCTAACTGAAGGTATTCATGCAACCTTGTTACCTCTATAACTTAAAGTTTAAAGATACAATTTGACTGCACACCTTTGGGTTGATTGGTTTTGCTCGAAAATGTACTGAATCTTGTAGCCTACTTCCCTTCAAGGTTTAGAAATACCCTGGGTATGCTTATGTTAAGCCACCACATGCTGGACTTGTATTGTACCCCTCCAGGGCTCCCTGCTTAATAGTTTGAGTCATATTGCAGCACCTAAAAATAAAGACAACCTGCAACATGGAGCAAACCTCTATTCATAAAAGCCCATGTATTTTATCTAAAATTTCCAGGTACTTCATGACTCATTAATTTTTAAAATTTTTTTTGCTGGAGCTGCTAGTCACTTTTATTTACCCAGGGGAGTCACATAAGGAATTGGTGTAAGTGTCAAAACTTAGTTTTCTGATAAAGAAATGGATGAGAGAATCTACGAGATTCCTGCAGAAAAAGAAATTGCAATATGCGTGTAGGAGTCTGATTAAGAAAGCTAATGCTAAAGGGGTTCTTGCTTATCTACTGAAGCTATGAGAAATGTTTGTGATGAAACAAGAAACTACATGAAACATGTCTGGGTTTTCTTTTTCATCTGTAACGTGAAATTCACATCAGGTCTGACAAAAGGTTCATGAGTCTCTCAAGGAAATCTGGTGTCAAGTGACAGGGTCTTTTTCATTACTGACACTTTTTTAAAGAAAAAAATCAATAAGAAAGGTATCTATATAAGTGTACCAGCTATTATCTCATGCATAAAAACAGAGACAAATGTATGTTTATTTGGGCTCTTAGTCTTTGGGATTCTGCTGTTTGGGTTTTTTAATAATTAAGGATTAGCTATATTATTAATGGTATTTTCTTTGAATGATACCATACCCTTAATACTTATTAATATATTCCTATTTCAATTATTTTTCTCGAGCTAGAGCAGATTTCTAAACATAAATATTTGTCCCTGTATGAATTGGATATTTAGAATAAGTGGCTGAATTAAATCTTCTAGGTAACATCAAAAAAGTATGTGTTTAGATATTTCTTCAGTAAAGATATCTAGCCTTCAGAGAATGCAAATCTGGCATACCCTTATTTTCTGCAAAATAGTTGAGAGTATTGAGCCAACAGCTTTAGTAAGGCTGCTTATAGCAACCTGTCGTGGTTTAACCCCAGCCAGCAACTAAGCACCACACAGCCGCTGGCTCACTGCGCTCCCCACCCAGCCCCTTCACCTCTCCCCGGATGGGGGAGAGAATCGGAAAAGTGAAACAACTCATGGGTTGAGATAAAAACAGTGTAATAGTTGAATAAAAATAAAAATAATGAATTTTAATGAAAAGTAAAATTTTAAAAAGAGAGAGAAATAAAACCCAAGGAAGAAGAGTGATGCAAATGAAAAAAAATTGCTCACCACCATCAAACCGATGCCCAGCCTGTTCCCAAGCAGTGGCAGCCACCTCCTGGCCAAATCCCCCCAGTTTGTATGCTGAGCATGACATCATATGGTATGGAATATCCCTTTGGCCAGTTTGGGTCAGCTGTCCTGGCTGTGCCCCGTCCCAGCTTCTTGTGCACCTCCAGCCTTTTTGCTGGCAGGGCTTGAGAAGCTGAAAAGCCCTTGACTTAGTGCACGCACTATTTAGCAACAGCTAAAACATCAGTGCATTATCAATATTATTCTCATACTAAATCCGAAACACAGCACTATACCAGCTACTAAGAAGAAAATTAACTCTATCCCAGCCGAAACCAGGACACAACACCAATTTTGGTTCCTTGTCAGTTTTGTTTCAGATGGTTATAATGGCTACTTGATACTTCTCAATTTTTATTTCATTATTTTTCAAATCTGAAAAATGAACTGACACAGAACCAAATCCTAAATGATCATGACAGTGATGATAGTGGTAGTATTCTCAACCTGCAGTCTTTTGAGTGAAAAAAAGCTTAGTGTTTGTGTCTTGTTTTCTCAGACACTGCTTCACAGAAAGTATTCAGATAGCCTAGTGTTTCTGATTAATTTGGGGCTGTGGTGGCACATGCAAACTATATGACAGTGTGCTTATTCGGATGCTTACTATCAAAATATTCTGCAGGATCCTGTCTGGAAAAACAGGTAGGAAATTATTAAAATTGTTTCAAATCATGCGTATTTCAGAAAAGTCAGAAGCTTCTCTGGGTAGATCCCAAAAACTTAATGAGTAATTTGTACCAGTTTTCAGGGAGGATGCTGCTACAAGATATGGAGGCAAAAGCAAAATAACTAGTGGGAATGAGGGCCTGAAACAGAAATGCATTCATCTGGGTTGGAAGCAAATAAGGTAATATCAGGTTAGGGGGACGAGATAATCTCCATCCCAAAATTGTACAGGAAATGGTGCGTGATAAAGCAAGTCCAGTAGAAAGAAGTTTTAATAAATTATTTGAGCCAACAGTGGTACCATCTGATTGGAAAACAGCAAATGTAATATTCATACTGGGAAGGATTATGAAGGGATAATGCCAGCATTATTAGCTTTGAAGATTTTCCCTGTCTCTGGCCAAACTATAAATCTGGTTTGGACCAGAGTAGGAGAAAGACTGCCAGCAGAGAAGAACTGTAGACCCTAATGGGACTAAAGGTACCATCCTTCAAAAGAAGACAGAGTTGTCTGAGACACAGGTCCTCCTCAGGAAGCAGGAATCTGAAAAAGGTCCATCAGCCATTAAGATATGATAAGGGACTATAAACTATGTATTTTTGAAAACTGCTTTTGGTTTCTAAGTAAATTTATCACTATTACGTTATTTTTTTTGCAAGAAAAAAAAAAATCCCAAATGCCAAACCTCTTAGATTTTGGAGGACTCCTTTGCCACTGTATATAGGTACTAAAACTCCCCAAGAGAAGAACCACGGGTGTCCAGACTCTTTCAATCAGACAGAATAACAACAGTAAACCTCAGAGTGCGGTAGCCCCCGCCCTCTTCTTCACAGAGGAGAGCTCTGAGCACTGCTGCCCCAGACACGCGTGCAGAGACAGGAAAAGAAGCAGCAGTGAAAGGTTCCCTGCTGCCTTGACAGTACTGAGACACGCCAGCTCTCTACTGTGCTGTGGCAGGTATGCTTAGGAGAGATCCTGTGACACTTGGCTTCATGGATGTTATGATATACAAGAGGAAGGATGGATTAGGAGTCAGACACTGAAAAAGTGCCAGGCTAGGGCGTAGGAGGTTCTTCTCTTCTTCTTCCCTTGGAAAACTGTGGATATTATTGAGGGTAGTGGCTGCACTAAGGAATTTTCTAATATACTTATGCTGATATAATCCTCTCTGTGGATATCCTTATTCTGCTGTAGCAGTCTCCACTTGGAACCTTACCTGCTGATATAACTCCTAGACAAGACCATAGTCTGTAATGTGCCCCAGTTAACCATCTATGAAATGAAAATTATGGCACCTCCATCCCTCACAGAGATGTCATTAGGATTAAATGCATTATAGACTGTGAGGCACTCAGGTACTGTAATGTAGTCCTAGAAGTATGATAAGGTGCAGAGGAGAAAAAATGTGTGCCTTCATAAATCATAGCTCTAGCAGTGGCATGTCAAACTCATGGGATGCAATCAATTAAGCTGGGATCGAGTCTTGGTCATTAGTGGTCCAGTTTGTGCCAGATCTTTTCATTAGACTTTTTCCAGCTTTGAATCCTTCTCCAGATTTTGGAGGGTGGGGGAGTGGGGTAGAAACAAAGTTGGAATTGGCTTCCACTTGTATCTGATGGTTTGATTTTATTTCTTAAAACGGGTGATGGAGACAGTAGAAGAATTCCATGTTAGATGGGTGGCCAGATGAATTACAAGAAACTGTAAAAAAATGACCAAACAGAGGGATGATCTAAGGACAAATTTAAGTCTGAGTGACTGAAAGGGTTTCCAGTCCTTTGGATGCTGTAGTGAAAAGTTTCACAAAGGAACTTCAGTAATTCAAGATTCGTAAGTTCAGAAGAGATACCATAGACCACAGAGATAACAGTGTGTATCCCTGGGGGCCCTGGCTGAGCAGGCCACTAACAAACAGATCCAAAAGATAGCGAATGCCACCATTCTGATAGTAACAACATTGAAAGAAAGGGAAAATATTTTGTCTTCTTTTGATGAGGTGAGACAACATCAGCTTGGGACCTCAGGATCTGAGGGGCCAGACAAAGAATGAGGGAAGGTTGACAGGAGGAAAATGTTTGATAGCAGAATAGACAGAGGAGGTCAGATGATTAACCTCTTATACAGAGTTCTCTAAAAGAAAAAGAGTGTTTGTTGCTATATGCAAAACCCCCACTATGACATACAACTCATTTACCCTTAATTTTCTCCCCCATCAGAGACCTGAGTTTGGTAACTCAGTTTGGAGTTTGGAGGAGGCTCAGATGAGCTGCCAAGATGTTGGCTGAGTGACATTGATTTTTGGGAACTGGTTGTTCTACTCTACCTTGATGCTGCAGAATGAAGCAGCATGTGACAGAGCTGTTGTGCTGCTACTTTAGGACATGTAGTCCAGCAGCCCACTTATAACAACGGGTGCAAAAAAGGCTTCTTCAAAAACGTGTAAATCCTAGCCACCAGGAGCATGTGGTCCCTGTGGAAGATGAGTGCACAACTATAATTTGAAGCACAAACTTAAAGCTGGGATTATTAGAGACACGTAAGACAGCGGTAGCACATACAACTTTAACAGAGCCGACCCTTCTCCACTGGTGTTGCTCCATGGAACTTCATCTGGATTTGGGACTTTCACTCTGTTTTATGGTTTTGGGGTGGTTAAGGATGTGCTGGTTGAATTTGGTTTAAAATATTTTAATATGTTGAGCAAGAGCTACGAGAGAAAAGAGAAATCTGTGAGGCACTGACAAAACAGAAGAATATAAATAAACTGTCCGTTGCTCCATCCAGCAGTCTCAGTGGAGCAAAAGGTGCAAAAGATGCAAACTCACACTGCAGAGGAGGCCTAAACTTTTACAATCTTCTGGTCTGTCCTTCAAGTCTTATTTTTTTCAGCTGCCTATTCCTATTTAGATACCTCCTCATCTAGTTCTGATCCATGTAAATAAAATTTCTGTCTCTGCCTTACTTCTCTTTATTGTTTCTATGAAAATGGAAAGTCCATTTTAACTCACTGCTATGCTGGAACATACCCCCCACTGGAGAAGCTGAAAGCTGGGGCTCAGCGCTCCTGCCTGCCTTGAGCTCTGCAGATAATCCTTTTAAATGGAAGTTTGAAGAGATGGACTTACTTCTAAAGTGTTTGCAAGGGAGGAGGAAAGCATTTCAGACTGCAAACAAAGGGACCTACTCGTTGTTGGGAACAGCAGAGGGGTTTGGTGTCGCTCTCCGTCCCTCTCCAGCAGCAGTGTACAGCATGGCAATGGTCATTCTAATTTCTAGGGTGGTTTTGGCCCTACAGTTATTTCCCTGCTGGGATGTTCAACCAGAAAGATTCAGTTCGGATAAGTGCAGGGGAAAATAGTTCCCAGACTGGCACTTTCGGAAGCCTCTGGGGGTGTGTGGCAAGAGTCCACTGGGATCCTCTACAGCGTGAGTGGCCAGAGCACATGCCCTCTCCTACCGCTCCGAAGCTTGCGTGGAAACGTGCGCTGAGGCTTTAAGCAGTTTGCTCTGCACATCAGAAGGGGTTTCTTTACAGCTTATTGTGAAAAGATTTCAATAATTGCAATGATACTCTTGAGTTAAAAGTTATGTATTTTTCTACGCTTATTGTAAATACTAGCTAGAACAGCAAGTAAGAGGCTGTTCAGAAAGATGCTTATGTGTGAGTGTGTGTTTATATATGTTTCTGTGATTGGACATTAGTGTGTGTACTGAAAACAGAAATATATTAGAACAGAAGATGTTTTAGCCTCTGTAGATTCGATGCGATAGTGTTAAGCTTGCTTTATAGGCTCCATTTATGAGTATGCTGAAAAATTAACTTTCCTCCTGCTAAAACATACTCTCTGCAACTCTAAATTAGGAAAAGAGACAGATTAATGAGGTGAAATATTAACTCTGGAGCGTAAGAATCACTACCCGTGGATATGTTTGTTCATTTAAAACCAATATTTTCCTTCTATCAGCGGCAAAGAAACTCTCTGCCCTTATTGTAAGGCCGAGGATGGGAGATTTCATTCAAATTAAGCGCTGCTAGTTTTTAAAAGATGCTGGCAGGCGGGAGCTAAGGCTGCTTTGATTCCACCTTCTGAGTTTTCCGATTGCTGTGTGAACTTAAGCGGGGGGGGGAAGAAAAAAAAATAGAAAGAAAGAGAGAAGAGTATCAGATATTTCCCCCCTTGATAAAATTTCCTCGCTTTTTCGTCGTGATCCGTTTGGAGGCTCTCGCAAGGACATGCATGCTGGAGCAGGGAGGCAAAACCAGCTCCCGTGGACTAATTTAACCCGCCGCTTCCACCTGCGGGGGCGCTGCGGGTCCCGCCACAGCGGGGCGGCGCGGCGTGACCCGCCCCGCGGCCTGGGGCTGGGAGGGGCGGGACGCCCGCAGTCCCTCACCTTCCCCTTCCGAAAGGAGGGCGAAGGGCTTCGTCCTGCCTGGAGAAGGGCTACGGCTGTTCCTACGGCAGCTGCAGGAAAACGGCAAGCCGTAGTTTTGAGGGGAAATGACAACCAAGACGTGCGTGGGGAGGAAGGCCGGCCCGCCGCGGGCCCGGCTCTGCCGGGATGAGCCACCGCAAGGCCCGTTCGTGCGGGGGGTGGCTGCCCTCATTCTGCCTCGTCCCGGGGTCCGGGTTTCCACTCCCGCCAGTGGCACCCCCTCTGCTGCAGCCTGTGGAGACCTTGCTGGATTGTGTTGGGTTTTTTTCCCCCTGGTTTCACTGTCCGGTTCAAAATGTGCTCCTGAAATAATAACTTTCCCAGTTGTGCGGTCCACAAAAGTGTTTGCATTGGGTGTTTCTGCACAAATATGAGTTTGCACTAAATTTTGGATTCCAGGGGTTCTTACCTTTGAGCTTGCAGTTAAATCAGGCACACACCCCCTCCCTGGAGTCAAGCAAAATTTATCTCCCCCAACAGCCCAACCTATTAGGTTAAAACTATGCAGAATGATACAACCATCCATCAGGTTTGCCTCTACTCTCAGTTGTCGTGTCCACCCCACCCCCTAAAAAAAAAGTCCCTGACCACCCAGAGTTTCATTCATATCACTTACAGGGTCCTGGCTTACGGCATCCCCCGCGTCGTGTCCCGATGCCATCATGGACTGCTGTGTGGTGCAAGCCCAAACGTGCCCTTGAGAGCACTGACATGGTGGCCAAGCAGTGCTGGCCTTTGCCTCAGCCTTGGCCCTGCTTAGTTTGTGGGTACAGACACGGCGGCCCAGCCCCGTCATAAGTCATCCTCAGTGAAGCTGCTGGCCATTCGTTGTGCAAACTGTAACCCTCAATTTAATTAGTGAAATATCTCAGTAGCTTGTCTCAAGAGAGCGATGAACGTGTACTGACTGTATAGCTCCTTTGTGATAACGGGGGAGATACGTACGGCCCCCCTTCCACCTGAAGCACTTGCTGAGGTTCCCCAACAGCACCACCAAACTCTTAACCCGGACAGAGTTTCAGCTGCCCGGAGGCCTCCAAACCAGCCATTTTCATTACATCTTGCTTCTGTTAATGTTTAGGGTGTTATTCTGCTGGTGTCCGTGGGGGTGTTCCAGCACACAGGTGTGAGAGCAGAATCAGCACTCTGGACTTGTAAATTTTTTAGCTGGATATTTGGAATACCCCATAGTTATATAATTCCAAGTAGTAGTGAGCATTTGCATGCGTGAAAGGTGTTGGGTACGATGTCTCAGTGTGTACCAGATACTGTTTCATTTTATTTATGTCATGGAATAGTTGAAAATGTCAGTGACACGATGTACATAATGTTGGTAGCCAGGACATCTAGGGAATAGCATCTTTTTTTTAACAGATGTGCATTTTTTTCAGTTAATCAACCTAAGAGACGTGTATATACCTCATGTTTACTAAATCCCCTTCTCTTTAATTCCTTTTTTCTGTTACACGATTTTTGTTTCTGGCAGGAGAGCTTTGATGTACTTATGCCTTATATGGAGACAAATGTATATACAGTAGAGAGAGAGTGTGTATAAAAGTGATCAATATTTAAGTGCTTATATTTAAGAAGGAGGAAAAATATCCTTATCAGTTTTACCAATGGCATCCCCTCTTTCAAAATGAAAAATCCAGATAAGAGGTTTTCAAAGTACTCTGTGGGTGTTGCACACATAGCTGCTGGAAGGCAACTCCTCCTATAAGTTAAAGGGATTCTGTCAGCTGCTGATCTTCCTTTCACTTTTAAAGTTTGTAAACCAAGTCATGTGGGTTGCCCAGTCTATTCTGTGCTTGGAGTGAACCACATGAAATGTTTGCTTGTTGTTGCCTTTTTTGTCTCTACAGTTTTGTCCAAAATTTCACTGAGTAGGAAATGTGTAGGTAGGTCCATTAAACTATTGCTTCTAAAGGACTTAGTGATCTGTTTTCTACTGAGTTATAAAAACCGTTTTTTGTGGGTTTTGAAAACAAGAGACTGAAAGGCAGTCTTTTATTGAATTGAATTTTGTTTTGTTGATTTTAAGTCATGAACTCTTTGTATTCATGTTAATTTTGAGGAATAACCATGCTTTTTCTTTACAATGTGGAAGTGCAGGACTCAAAAGTGTTTAACAAAATTCAGTAAGTTACTAAAAAGACTGAAAGACTAAATACCAAAAAGTATAAATATACAAATACATTTAGCCAAATATTCGGATTAGTGTTCTGAGAAGCTGACAGCCCCCATGAACTGCACCTAGAATACAAGTTGTATAACTAGCATATTCCAACCTCCAAATGCCTTTCATGTCAATATGAGAGATACCATCAGGCACTTTGAAAGCACCAACCTATTTATAAAGATACCATCAAAAAACCTGCCTGATGCAGCTGACTTATGAATCAATTATCTGGACTTCACCAATGATATATCTGTTCTGAATTTTCGAGCCATATGTTTAGAGCACCACCGTACACAGGTAGGCTATTCAACATCCCAATAGGGTTCTTATCTTCATGTACAGGCCTGTCAAAAAGAGGGAGAAAAATATCCTAACTGTAGGACCTATTTCCCAGAAACAGTTTGTTAAGGGGGAAAAAAAAAGTTTGTGGATATCAAGTTTGTATAAGTGGAGGTAGAAGGAAAAGATTGATCAGGAGTAGCACGTATGGGACTGGTGCTGACAGCAGACAATAAATTTAATTTATTTGAAAACTGTTGAACATGGTCAGTCAGATTTGTATCTAAAAAAAAAAGTTTATCTTAAGTGTTTGAATGACTTAACAGAGAGACAATATTTTTAGCACAGTTTAAGCTATGGTGGGAAAGCACAAACAATCCTACTTACATACTGAAGAGAATAATTCTGCAGATATTTCTGTGGACATTAAGGCTCAATGAAGAATTTCACAAAGGCAGCCATCTAAACTGTTATGTCTTGCCTCTTTTCAGTTCAGGCACCTTCATTTCCTTGGTCCCAAATCCTCTTTCCATTTCTAGACACACTTGTAAATTCAGTGCCTTTATGTTAGTGTGCTTGTGCTCTGTTAGAGATTTGCTACTGCTTTGATAAAGCTGTATTGAAAAGGTAGATAAAGGGTGTTTGTGAAACTCTTTATGTGCAGGACTGTGTGTCAGTTGTTACTTCTTCCGCTGTCCTTACAGCTGGAGGCTCCAAGCTGCAGCCAAGTAAAGAGCTAAGCACCTTGTCCTGGGCTGCCTGCAAAATAACAGGCAAGCCAGCTGAGGCTGGGAGCACAAAGTGGCACAGGCTGCTGAAGCAACTTATCCAAGGTCACTCTCTCTGTTTCAGAATAATTTGTTTACTTCTCTGAGGAGATTACCGTGTTGAGCTGTTGGGCTGAGTATTAACATTTGCCGAGTTCTCAGGGGAAGTCTAAGTTGTTACACGCCGGCAACTAGAAGTGACAAAACTGGCGCATCGTACCAGCCCACAGGAGTCCGCTCATCTTCCTTCCCACAGGAGTCATATCTGCACTTAATCAGTCAGAAAAATATCCTGCCGCATTACATGACGTGACTGGTGTTCTTCACTGGCGAATAGAATAACTCAGAATAAAATCGCGGGACTGTGTGGATAGTTGGCAAGTGAACTTATGAAAACACGACAAGTTATAGATTGGAATTTCATATATGACACTGAGCTGTATTTTGCTAAAGTTACTGGAGATAATGATTATGCAGTCTGAGGTAGATTTTCAGAGGACTGGTGTTTGATACTTTGGCAGACCAAGTCCCCTGAAAGGTGTAGCAAGCTGTTTATCAGCCTTCTCCCCTGCTGCCACTCCTCCCTACAGAAAGCAAGCGCATGGAAGTTGTATCACCAGCTTTCTGAAGATCTGAGTTACTAACTAGGTATAACTGGTGACTTTTTATGTCTTTTTATGATTGGTAATTGTATTTGGGATGGGAGAAGAAAAACTCCCTGAAAAAAGCTGTAAATCTAAATTTCTTTTGCTAATATAACAGAGAGCTGCAAATTATAAAACAGACATGGGCTCGCACTTTGAAATATGAGCACAATGATAATTTGAGGCGATGGGTGCGTGTCGGAAAATGTGACTTGGGAAAACTTGTTCTTTCTCATTAACTAAGCGATGCCAGTGTCCTAGAAGCTGTATTCAATCAGTACTGGAGATAATACTGTCCCCAACTCCACAAAACAACTTCAAAGCAAGATGCCACATGATCCTATCCACTTGCAGCTTGAGTACTGTGTTCAGTTTTGGGCGCCACAGTATAGGAGGGACACTGAGGTGCTGGAGCTTGTCCAGAGAAGGGCAACAAAGCTGGTGAGGGGTCTGGAGAACATGTCTTATGAGGAGCGGCTGAAGGAATTAGGATTGTTTAGTCTGGAGAAGAGAAGGCTGAGGGGAGACCTTATTGCTCTCTACAACTACCTGAAAGGAGGTTGTAGTGAGGTGGGAGCTGATCTCTTCTCCCAAGTAACTAGCGATAGGACAAGAGGAAACAGGTTCAAGTTGCACCAGGGGAGGTTTAGGCTGGACATTAGGAAAAAATTTTTCACTGAGTTATCAAACATTGGAACAGGCTGCCCAGGGAGGTGGTTGAATCACCATCCCTAGCTGTGCTTAAAAGTCGTGTAGATGTGGTGCTTAGAGACATGGTTTAGTAGCAGACCTGGTAGAGCAGGGTCAATGGTTGGACTAGATGATCTTAAAGGTCTTTTCCAACCTAAACAATTCTATGATTCTATGATTCTATATAATCTAGTCATGGTTTCTGTTTCAATTACATATGATTTTCTGCTGGTAGGAACTTTAAAGATAACCTCTCTGTAAAGAAAAAACAACAACCACACAAGCAAAAAAAGACTATAAATGTTCTCATCTAGTGACCTTATCAGCATATGGAATTCATCACTTATGTTGAAGTAAAATTCTTCCTTGTGGATGGAGATGGTCCACCACAAAATCTATGGAAATGGTGACTATAAGTAAACTCCCAAAAGAGATCTGAAATGGTCCCCAGGTTATGTCCTGGCCCTTTCTACAAGGGGTTAATTCAAATATTAATAACTTGGGATTTATAAATGGTATATATGTTGTATGAGACAGTGCCTTCCTTCTGCAAAGTGTCTGTACACAAGCTCCATCCAAAGTCAGCAGGAAGCTGCAAGGGCTTTAGAGCACCTCTGAATTCTGGCCATTTAAGCATTAATGGATTTCAGGAATTAAACAGCATCAAGCATAGCAAATATTGACCTCTCCTCAGAAAATATTTACCATCTCATTTATTGTTGTATGTCCCCTGGACTAGGATGATATGTTGACATTAGCATTATGATTTGCTAGGTGTACTAATGTTCTAAATTGACAAACTCAGCTATTTACTTAAAGGCCCCTTGGATTGATTGCTGGATGCCTTGCTCATTGTAAATGCATCTGTTCCATGTTAAAATGTCACTTTGGTTTTAGGTATTTCTGGCTTTATAGCATAATTTTGAGCCTCATTTATTTTATATTAACAACTTGCCAATTTTGTGAGTAATAATATGACAAGTGTTCATATATATGAGGCACGTTTCAAGCTGAACATTTCCAAGCCTTGTTTAAAGAGACATTTGAAGTAGCACACAAATTTTTCAAAGTGGGAAACTGAGGCATAGAGCTGTAAGGAATTCACTTTAATATGCTTTACAGCAGCTAATCCCCCTTTTTGTAAGAGACTTAAGGCCTTAGTCACTTGAAAAGTGGAGTGCTGGGCTTCCATGGACTCAGGACTTCTGAAACATGTTTCTATATAGGATCTGTATCTCCTGATTTCCAGAGCCTGGATCTACAGTCTAACAGCTAGTATATATTTCCCATATCTCTTTCTCTACCCATTGCTAGAGCTCGTACATATTTCTTCTGCAGAATAGTAAAAAAGCAGAAAAAACTCTTCCTGTTGTAGCCCTGCTTTGTTCTGCAAGAGCTGCTCTGTGTTTGAAATTAGGATAAACACTGAGTCCATTATTTAACATTCTCATATTGTATTTTAGCTCACCTTTACCCACCCATCTGTGACACTCAGGAAGCTGGAAGAAAGAATTAGGAAAAAGAGAAAGGGTCAGCTGACAGAACCTGATCAAGCCAATTACACATTCCCTTGCTGTGATTTGAAATGAAATGTAGCACAGATGCCAGATCTATCCTGCATTTTTGATCTATCCAACTTCAAAAGCCTGTCACTTAAGCTCAATCTATAGAAACACAAGAACTGGTCAAGATGTCATTCATAAAATGCTTTGTGCTTTGCTTCATAAAGATTGGTTGATAAAGAAAAATACACAAGTCAAGGCTTAACGCAGGTATTTACAATAAGGAAAATATTTAGACTTCTGTTTCTGTCCTAAAGCCCTGAACAGAAAAAGGATTCTTCCCTTAAACCTCTCCCGAACTGCCTAGAAAACACCTGTTTTCCTCTTTAAAGAAGGACTTTGAAAAGCGTGTTCAAGTGATTCACAGAGACAGAATCAAGTGCAAGTTGGTACACAGTATAATTATGGAGAGCACATGTTTTAATGGTGATAGTCTATTAAGTTTTATACTCTGAAATCAGTGACATTTGCAATAATTATTATTAATAGCCCGGTTTCTTACTAGTCATATTTAAATGGAGCTTTATGGCTTAACTAACTAAAGTAATCAGCTTCCAGTAGTGTATTATATTAGCCTAAATCATAGAACAGTTGGGTTTTAAGATGTGCCTTCAGTAGCTCTCTCTAACTACTTACTATGCTGTAAATAAGGTAAAAATAACTCTCAATACTATTTACCCTAAATTAATCAGAGGTCACTAGTGGAAAGCCCCACAGAAACCCAGATAGAGTTTTCCATAAAGTAGAAGGAGAGACTGTGGCTCTTCGTGACCCTTCATTGAACCTGAGATTATGCGAGCCAATGCACAGCACCTTGATGCCAGTCAAGAGATTTTCAGTGATTCCAGCACCTTGGGATCATGTCTTGCACCACCTAAACCTTGCATAACACATTCTTTAGATGTTGTGCTACCAAGAAGATGCGTGTCGTGCTTATCCCTAATTTCTTTAGTGCTGACATCTTTGCTGGGAAGACTGCTGCTTGTCATCCGAGAGAAAAAAAAATGAGATTCAAAGCAACAAGAATAATGCAGGTGAACAGAGGCTTATGAAAAATGAGTACAGCAAAGGACGATTTGGAAGACTCCTCTTAGAAACAAGTGGTGGGTGGAAGTGCCTGTCTGCGTCCTAGTCACACCTGCTGGGGACTTGAGAACTTCGTGTTGTTTTAAATTGTCTGAGGATCCTACAAAAGCTCTTTTGATGCAGGAAGGGCTGATATGCTTTAGGGAGCCACTGGGAACAGTTTTTCTGAATAGAAAGGTGACACTTTAAGAGCCTTTTTGGTTTTTTTTTCAACTGTAATCATGCTTTTATCAAAAGCTTTCCTCAGAAAATGTTGTATTTCTTAATACCCACACAGACAGCATTAGCTGGTCTCTTTTGAATAGTTTAAATGTTAAATTCAAAGTAAAAAGTTTTCTATTCTTTGGGGGGTTTTGTTGTTGATGTTTGGGGTTTTTTAAGGACAAAAAACATGCAGAACACTTTTCCTGAAGCAGTTTCTGATGTAAGCAGAGAATATCCATTCAAAGAAACAGACCAGAACCTTTTGTAATGATAGGTGAAATAATTTTTAAGAGGTAAGAAACTAATTGACTCTTTAAAGCCACTTTTCTCAAAGGAGTTAACATCCACAGGATGTATGGAAACAGCTTATTTTTTTCTTCACCTTTACTAACCTGGCACCTCTTTCTTTTTAACTTTCCTGTGTGTTTTGCACTTATTTTAAGTTAATTAAAGATGAGGAATTCAGAGAAGTAATGCATTTTCCATCCAGCCATTACCGCTTGTTTTCTCAGCATGTTCTGCAGATCCATCTAGAGAATGGATCCTGTCATTGCAAAAATAAATTGGTGTGCAAGGTGGTCAGCATTTACCGACAACAGATAGTTAGCACTACAGTAAATACAGACTGTAAAGGAAATACACAAAATATGTTTTTGCTGGTCTGTATTTTGGTCTGTTAAATGGTGCTTTGTGTTATAGGTTGTTCGCAAATGTCAGGGTTTGCATTCATTCTAGATATTGCATGTTACAATGCCTGTTAGTAGCTGTGTACCTGGCACATCTGTCAATTTTGTGTCTTGACCTCCGGGTCTGCTACAAAAACTGTGCTGTACACCAAATATAAGTGGAGTGGGACAAGACTGTGTTTGGAAGACAAATGTCAGAGCTGAAGTGAAGGTAGAGTTATCCTATTGCAATGTTTTTTGAATATTGTGTAGTGATTGATATTCTAGCTAGTCTTATTTTTGTACTTATTAAGACATACTGATTCAGATAATTTTCATCTGGTCACCTTAGCTTTCATTAAGAGTACACTGAAGTTCTTTATGAATATCCTTGCAACAGGATATTGCAAGGAAGAGGAAGAAGTTTTTAGCTGTCATATGACCAGGCACATCTCCATGGCGATTCTTAAGGACTTGCCAGTGATTGTCAGTATTGTCCAACCAGGTGGTCCACAGAAAGTATCTTTCTAGTTCACTGGCTTTCTTTTAAACTGGCAGAAATTTCCCACTAGCTCAGAGCTTAGAAGCTATGCTATCTTCACTGCAGCTCTGAGAGGTGAGCAAAGGAAGGATATATGTAACAGAATCACATGGTTGGACAGGATAGCTGGAAGTCATCTAGTCCAATCCATGCCCCAGTCAAGGCTAAGTTTAGAGTTAGATCAAGTAGCTCAGAGCATTTTACAGTCAAGTTTTGGACATCTCCAAGGACAGAGGTTCCACAACCTTCCTGGGAAACTTGTTTCAATACTTAACCACTCTCATTGCTAATTTATTCCCTTGTATCCAGTTGGAATTTCCCTTACTGCCACTTGTATCTGTTGACCCATGTCCTTTTGCTGTGCACCTCTGAGAAAAGGCTGGTTTTGTCTTCTCTACAGCCCACTAGAAGGTAGGTGAAATGGGCAAATCCCACCTTAACCTTCTCTTCTCCAGGCTAAATAAACCCATTTCCCTCGGCCTCTGCTTGCATGTCATGTGCCCTAGCCCCTTAACCATCTCTACAGCCCTGTGTTGAACTAACTCCAGCCTGTTTCTCCTGCATTGGAGAGCCAAAAACTGCACAATCTTCCAGAAGCAGCCACACAAGTGCCAGGTAGAGGCAATCTTACTAACACATTCCAGGATGCAGTTGGCCTTCATAGTGACAAGACCACACTGCTGACACATGTCCAGTTTGTCCACTAGGACCACCAACTCCTTTTCCGCAGGGTTGCCCTCTCACCTAGTCAGTCCCTAGCTCATAGTGTTGTGTCCTAGATGTACGACTTCACTTTTGCTGAACTTCATGAAGCTCCTTGTTAGCCCAGTGCTCCAGGTTGTCCCTGTCTCTTTCCAGGGGGTCTCTCTGAATGGCAGCCTCACAGTATTTCAACCATTGCCCCCCACTTGGTGTCATTCACAAACTTGCTGAGGGTGGGTTCTCTCCTGTTGCAGGGGCTGTCAATGAAGATGCCATATAGTGTCAGTCCCAGTGTCAGCTCCTGACAAATGCCTGTAGACACCAGCCCCAGTTAGACTTTGAACCACTGAGCACTACCCTTTGAGCCTGACCATCCAGCCAGTTTTCCATAGTCCTCTCTAGTCTGTCTCTCCAACGTGCTTCTGACTGTGTCAAAAGCCTTGCAAAATTCAAGGTAAATTACATCCACTGCTCTGCCCGCATCCATGTAGACACTAATTTCATAATAGAAAGTGATCAGGTTGGTCAGGAACATTTTTTTCCTTAGTGAATATGTACTGCCTGTTCCTAGTCATAGAATCATAGAATGGTTTAGGTTGGAAGGGACCTTAAAGATCATCTAGTTCCAACCTCCTTGCCATGGGCAAGGACACCTCCCACTAGACCAGGTTGCCCAAAGCCTCATCCAGCCTGGCCTTGAACACTTCCAGGAATGGGGCCTCCACAACTTCCCCAGGCAACCTGTTCCGGTGCCTCACTACCCTCACAGTGAAAAATTTCTTCCTTATATCTCTTCTAAATCTACCGTCTTCCAGTTTGAAGCCATTACCCCTCATCCTGTCACTACATGCCCTTGTAAAAAGTCCCTCTCCAGATTCCTTGTAGGCCCCTTTCAGATACTGGAAGGCTGCTGTAAGGTCTTCCCAGAGCCTTCTCTTCGCCAGGCTGAACAACCCCAACTCTCTCAGCCTGTCTTCATAGGAGAGGTTCTCCAGCCCTCTGATCATCTTCGTGGCCCTCCTCTGGACCCTCTCCAACAGTTCCATGTCCTTCTTAGGTTGGGGGCCCCAGAGCTGGACACAGTATTGCAGGTGGGGTCTCGTGAGAGTGGAGTAGAGGGGCAGAATCACCTCTCTCGACCTGCTGGCCACATCATGTTCTTATCCTTTATGTGTCTGGAAATGGGTTCTACAGAGACTTGCTACATAATCTTCATAGGGACTGGGGTGAGGGTGGCCACCTCAGCCAGGTGCCCACTTCCCTGGTATGGCTGTTACTGAGAACAGCTGGGAGTTGGAGGAAGGAGGACTGGGATCTTAAAAGAGAATCTCACCACTGCAGAGGCTTGACTGTAGTACAAGAAATACGAAAGCACATGCAGTTAGCTAAGCTGGACTCAAGTGTGCAGTTTCCTCATTGGTGAAGGAAATAGTTTAGATATACCTTAGACATGAAGTCAACCTTACATAGCCATGTCAAATTGAAAAAGAAATATTCTCCAGGTTTACAGTCCATCTGATTTCTTTGATCACCTCTTTTCATGTACCTATGGTGAAAATGGACAATCTTGGGCATCAAGAATTGCAAGTTCAATTCCTAACTTGGCTTCCCTTGCTTACAGAAGTATCTGTATAAAATGAAGATCATTTTGTGACAGTCAAATGGGGGAAAGCTGAAAATTTTAATATTGGATAGTTAGAAAAATTGCCATCAACAACTGGTTATTTCAGTATAACATCTTTTTTCATTGCTAAAAGTATTATTGATTTCTGCTGTATTTTTTTTTCTCTCTTTGGAAAATACAAAGCCCTTAAATAATTTGAGTTTTCCCTTATTCCTCAGAATTGCGGCATATGACTGATAACTGCCTTTAGAACTCCTAATAGCTAAATTACAATTATTATGCAAAGACCTACAATAGACAGTTATATGGATTGTTAAATGACTTTGCCTTTTTTGAAAACCATAATCATTTTCCTTTATTAGCTGAAGGATTTCATAATTTAAGGAAGATGAGAACCTATAAGTCACACTTTCAAATAAGGAGCATGGATATTGCAAACATTAAATTCTCCCATAAAAATGTTAAGGCATCATTAAACTAGGATCAGATTAATACAATTCAGTCAACTCTAGATAGATATCTCCTGTAATAGGCTGAAACAATACCTAGTGATATAGGATGTATAAGATTTTACTACAACCAATTTATAAACCTATAAAACATACAGGTATCACTCAAAGCCATCATTAATTCTGCGTGCCTTGTTTTAAATCAAGTGAGTTTGCTAAGGAAAAATATTTCCCTCCCTTACTGTATCTCCCTTTCTATTGTTAGCTGCTATCATAGCATCTTACTTCTACCGTAAGTCAGATGAGAGATTCCTTCTGGTAGAGGTTGACCTGAGAATCTGTGCTTGATTTATCCATCTGTTTAGGTGTCTGAAAGACTTTTAAATGAATTTTCAGGGCATAATTTAGTTCTTACTTGTACCACTGTAAATCTGGAGTCATTCTGGGTTTGTTCCAGAATAACAGCAAGCAGGATTTGACCCCGAGTTTAGTCAAATTAAAAACAAAGGCTTGCATCTCTTCTACTCAGCTGAGCAAAGGAAGGGAGATAACTGGGGAAAAAGAGGATTTGTACTAAAGGCTCTGTGGAGGTCTCTTCCAAAGGTACAAGATAGCTCTGGATCTGGAGAAATGGCAATTTCAGGAAAACGGGGCAGAACCAATGAGACAAGTGCTTTATTTTTCAGCGTGCCTTCCCAATCCTTAGAGTGCATACCTGCTGTGAAGAGTAAAGCTGAGATTGGGCTGGACTGCTTGTAATTCCTAACCTGCTCATTCAAACTTAGCTTAGATCAGTTTTCACGTGATTACTTGGATGGTAATTTTGGCCCAAAGATTCTCCTAGTAAGCAATCAGTGACTAAACAGATTTGGTGCAAAACCAGTTCTTTCACTTGGGATAACAGGGAGAAAAAAATACTGGTTAGTTGCAGGGGAGAGTTTTGCTGGCTATGGTGTCCTCTTATGAACAATCTCAGAACTTCTCTTAGACCAGCATCTCTCTCTCCCATTCTGCATGCAAGCGTACGTACTCTGTGGCCAAAGTGTAAATGCAGGAGTTCTGTTCTATGTTGTCTATTCATCCTGTCACTTGTGCCTGAGAAGTGCTAGTATACATATTCAAACTGTTGTATATATTGCCCTACTTTGACCTCCGTTTGGGTATTTGAATATTTTAGCACAGGTTTCCAAAAACAGAGCAGATTTATCACATATGCATTTGTGTGTGCATAAGGGAAGAGAGAGGGAAACGTTTCTCCCACACCCCCTGCTTCCCCAGACATGTATCAGTGTATTATGTTAAAAATAGATGAGAGCATGATAATAAGCTGTAGTACACTGGTTCTATGTCTTAGTAATCAGAGTGTACATACCCTCTGCTACTGAATTCATCACAATAAGATCCAGAGGTTGAAGCTGGACTGAGAAGGAAACAACAGAAAGGAGACATAGTAACTTGCTAAGCTGAGCACAGCTGGTGTGGCTCCTAGGAGAGTTGCAGCAACAGTACAGGGAAAAAATCTTTGGAGGCACTGTTTGATGGCTAGATGGGAAAAAGCTACTTTAACTACTTCTGTGAAGCCAAACTGGACCATTCAGGACAGACAACCTTGTATATACTGGCCTTTTTTTTTAATATAGGCTAAACCAGATGCAGCCTGGATGCCTGGAGAGGGAAACATCTACATGCCCAATAGGGTTTGTTTGTAAATCTGTATTAAAGATCAAAAATGCAATGCAAGCAAACAGAAGGAGATTTCAAACATTGTGAAAGATGAGTATAGATTAGTTCCTTTGTAAAACTTTTCCATTTGGTTGGAATCACCATCCCTGGAGGTATTTTAAGGATAGGTAGGCATGGTGCTTAGGGACATGGTTTAGTGGTGGTTTTGGCAGTGTTAGGTTGATGATTGGACTCGATGATCTTAAAGGTCCCTTCCAACCTAGATGATTCTATAATTCTATGATTCTAAGTGATTTAGCTTAGTATTCGCAGCGTTCCCTAAGGTCTGTATAGGAGAGATCCCAGACTACCTCAGTCATTTATTGAATCATCTAATGCAATTGAATTCTGACTGACAGCCAAAATTATATGTAGTTAGTTAAAAATGTTGTTGTATTTAATCATATAATTGTGCATCCATTTAGATCAGCCCAGCAATCATAAGAACCCTTATACACAAGTAGCTTTACCTATGTGACTTGTCGTTAGTAAGTAGGAAAGCTCACTCAGAGGGCATTCTCATGCAGAGAATTTGAAGAATGAGACCTAGCTGTATACTAGCAAGACGCATTTCTAATAATCCATTGTTGTAGATGAGGATTGTGTTTAAATTAGGTTTTTTTCATGCAGCCATCTTGTTGCAAAGTAAAAGATGCTACCCTCATGATATCTCACATGGAAGAAACTATGAAGCAATTTCTGTTATATTTTACCAATTTAACTGTATAAGGGGGGGAAAAAGTGTAAAATAATATTTCAGCCTATATTCTAGCCCAGATACCCACTGAACCTTTCCTGAACTGCCCTGTCAGTACATTCTCCCACTAATAAATTTTGAACCAGTTAGTAAATATCATCCAAATTTGAAAGACGAAGCAAAGTTTCAAGACGCATTGTCTTCCCCTAAGATTCATGAAAAAAAGTCTCAGAATATAACGCAGAGAGCCAGCTAGCATTCTCAGTGAGGGAAAGGCATTTACAGTTCAGCTGCTGCATATACTCCATGGCAGCAGCCATCTGGTCCATCATCAACTTGCATACTTCTGGGCTTCTCATACCGTTCTTTGGATACAGTAGAGCTGTAATAGCTGGAGATGTGATGAGAAACTGGTGTGACTGTGGCCTCACATCAGTGGTGTAAAGGAAATAGCTTACTGAACAACTGTGTTGTATAGTTAAATTTCCTGTTTAATGAAATATTTTAAGGTTAGAGCTGTTTGGTGCGAAGTCCTCCAGTTGCAAAGAGGAGGGCATTCAACGGCAAATCAAGGCATAAGTGATGCAGAGGTTTTATGCTGTCCATTTGCAAGTAATGAGCTTGCTTCATTCCATATGGCTGGTAATTGCTGTCAGAATAAGTCACAAAGTGAGCTAGTACCTTTGCTCACACACAAATTGTTTAAACACATTTTCCAAGTCAGAAAACAGCCGATTAGTTGAATCACTAGCTTGGGAGTCAGGAGACCTGATTTAACTATCTGCTCCACCTTAGGCTTTTGGAGTTACCATAGGCAAGCATTTAAAATACAGCTGTGCTGCAGACTGCAGTGAAGCATTAAGATCTGCTAGTTAGTTTTTAATGAGCTAGCTTAGAAGCAATCTGTGGCAGTACTCAGTTAACTTATCCTCAGCTTCATTTCCAGTTCATCCATTAATTTAACGTATGACAGCTGGATTTCAGTGTGTTCCATGAAGTTCAGCAGGGATCAAATATAATCCAGCATCCTGATCAATCATATGAAATAAATTTAGCATTAAATGACCCAATGGTCAGCTCAAGTTAGATGTTAATTGTCTAACCATAGGGACTCAATTGACTTTGTAAAGTAGGACAGATGGGCTCTGTAGGGCCAAAGAGGAAGGGCAAAATAGCTAGCAAAGAGCCCCAAGAGGCCGTATTTGGAACATGATTCATCTCACCTAGCTTTAGAGATCCCCAACCCTAATTACCTTTATAGTTGGTGGAGAGTTTAATGCCTTTTGGAGAGTGATTCATCTATGTTATTTGAAGCATCACCTTGATGAGGTAAATTGGTCGGTAGAAAGGCATCTAGCTGAGATGAGAATCTAGAAGCAGACCTCCATATTGGGCCAGGTGAATCCAACCTTGGAGCCTTTCCAGTAAGCGACCTTGCTCATTTAAAGATTGAAGTAGTGTATCTATACTAGAGCTTACAGGTAAGAGAAGAAGCACTCCTGCCTAACTCTGCCTTAGCTCCCTGCCATGTCTCCCTGTCGTGTTCTGGGGTTGAATACCTTCAGGAAGCTGTAGAAAGACAAGGTGGAGGTCAGACCTCTTATTGGACCAATAGGTGCAGCTGGGAAAATGATAGAAGCTTTCAAGCCCTTCTTGAGGATATTAATATGCATGGGCAGTATGTTAACAGGAAACCTTTCAGCATCTTAGATGAGATAGCTGAACTTTATTCAGTGAAACAGCTGAGCTGAAAAGTGTCAGTCGTGAGAAAAACCTTATCAGCATTTGCAGTTTTATTAGCAAGGATGCTGTCAAATGAAGCCTATGAACTGTCATATTGTTCAGCTCAGCATAATCGATAGCAGAATTTTATGCTATTGGAAGGAAGGACCCGTACTTTGTGATCAGCGTTCTTGGGTTTTTATTAGCATTGATGTTTCAACCCGAGGAGAAGCTCAAAGGCTTCATTGCTCACCGAGGAGGATGAAGTGTGAGCAAAAAGCCACGAGAGGGAGCTGTTGGAAGCAGGAAAGCTGCCGGGTTTCTCCTCATTAAGCAGCGTGGTACTTTTAAAAGGCAGGCAGCAAAAGATTGTTAAACTTTCAGAAGCTCACAGCACCCTTAAAATAAAGTTTCTTCGGGGAGAGAATTCGCCTGAAAAGATAGAAATCGCTTTTGGGGGAAAAAAAAAAAAAAACAAACCAGAAAACCTGTGCGAAGCCTATTTAAAAAGTGTCTATTAAAAATGAAATCTTCACTACTTTACAATGCCTAAAATTTTAAGGTCAAATGGTTTAATTTCTGCTTCCTTGATATTTATTTCAAGTAGCAAAATACACTATATAATACAGATACAGTGCCATTTTGCTGCTGAACATGAACATAGAAGTATATAAGGGGACAGACCTTAGATCCCTTGGCTCAAGCCCTGTGATAACAGCTCTGTCCTCCACTTGTCTCACTTGTAGTTCGTATTTCTCTGTGCTGTCTGAGGCCTTCGCTGGAAAAACTGTGGATGTCTTACACAGTTCGGCAGGAATTAAACGCATATCTGAACTCCTAGCCAGTCTTAAAAAATGAATGTAGCAGTAAATGGCTCAAGTCATGTCAAACATATAGGGCTCAACGTGGATATTAATTATATCACCAGAGGGACTCAATTTACTTTGTAAAGCAATTAAAAGAAGACAGAAACTTACAGTCTGTTTCTGAAAAAGAGTAATGTCTGTTTAAAAATAACTTCCTACCCAGAATAGCCTGCTTGTCTCATATAATATCAGTTGTGGGGGGAAGGAAAAAACCAAAACACATGCATTTACAGCACTGCTTCTTTACGGAAAAATCAATCCCAAGTTTTAAAACAACAGAAGTTGACAGTTAGGTGCCCAGATCCACATTTAGGCATGTAAACAAAGGATTTGCTTTTCAAAGTGGCTGAACAGCACATTAGAATTTAGTTTTCCCTTGTTTATTGTCCATGGGCAGGTTAAGTCAATGAAAGAGGCCTGTGTTCCTGTGGATGGGTTTAAGGAGACAGAGGGATCCGTTTTTTAATATAGAACACAGTGTAATACTGCTCTGGATTATTCTGGTAGTCTATTTTTCTCTTTTTCTTTTTTCTTTTTTTTTTTTTAAATGTATTTCTTGCCCCAGAGTGAGTAGGCGAGGATTCCTTTCAAGCATATTAATCAGAACTGGAGTTTGTTCCTATATCCATA
Organism: Burhinus oedicnemus; assembly: GCA_008921705.1. NCBI lineage: Eukaryota > Metazoa > Chordata > Aves > Charadriiformes > Burhinidae > Burhinus > Burhinus oedicnemus. Next base: position 1,768,493 of record VFFE01007206.1, read on the forward strand.
AGCAAAGTAGATCCGTATGAAAACTTCATTAACCTAAAGCACCTCCTCCAACAGGCATCCTGATGGAAAACTAATGTATTCTTGGATACTTCACTGCATTTTAGTTTTGCTTTGAGGGGTATTCATAATACCCTCTTCTTTACAGCATACCCTGTGAAAATACCATTGAGTGATCTGGACCCAGCTGTCAGGGAGAGCATCACACCTGTTCAGGCCGATAGCCACAGCATCCATCGTCCCTCTCTGCCTCCTGGCTTCACAGAATGCCGGGATCAGGCATCTTCAAACATCTACTGGTGCACCATCCTCAAAGCAGTGTGGTCACATAGACAGGAAAGCAAAAAGACTCTCCCTGCATGAGTCACAACGTCTTTGTGCTGCAATGTTCACCCTTCATAATCACTTCAGAAATCAGCTCCTAGGCAATGGGCTAAAAATACCTATGGTAGTTACTTTCATCTTCAGAGTATAGCATGGCATCAAAACTTCTGATCTACCTTTTTTATTGCTACCCTAACTTGAATATATTAGAAAGAAACAGCGTGTTTGGTTGGTCTACTCAGTACTGCACTTAATTATTCCTTCTTCCGGGAGTATTGTGCTTTACGTTTTTCTGTGCCATTTTCCCCTCTGCCTTGTTGCGAATGTGAATATAGTGGGATTTACAAAAAGAGTTCAATGCATACAGACATGACAGCAGGAAAAGGAGCTGAGGTTGTGTTTATCTTGATTGTTTATTTCAAAACTGTAGTGAGAAAGAGCTCCAAAAATCATCTGAAAGCTCTCTGAGAGACAGCATTTGGGATCTAGGGGCTATTACCTTTATACTTCAGTAGAATCTCTTTGCTTTTATGTCACTGTTTCTAAAGTGAAAAAAAAGTTGAAGACAGGGAGAAGAAATATCAATTCTGAATGCCTTTCTCAAGCAAAATTTTACTGAAACTAGAAAGTTCATATAAACAAGGACTTCCAGACATGACAGCAAGAAACTCTTAACTCTTGTATGGCAATTTCAAAATCTTTTGGTGAGAAAGGATGGGGTCCTATGCTGAAGCAATCTGTGGCAACACGAATAGCTCAATTTCCATTCTCTTCAATGAGTTCAATATGCTCTAGGTGATGTTACTTTCAAGGGTGAACATTAAACATCAGTTACATCATTTACTTCATTATGCCAGCAGTGTTCTTGCTTGCATTTTCAAATGTAGCTGGGCCAGTAAAATATCACCTTCACTGCTGAAACTCCAAGAACACTTAGCAATATGAATATAGCAGTCTTCTAAATATCTTATTTTTCTTTAGAAGGCCTTCATTTAAATAAATACTAATAAAATACACTTAGAAAGGGAGAATACGTATATCTGCTTTACTGCTTTAAAACTGCATTCCTTCACAAATTCTGCACTCATGTTCATCTGCGCTTACCAGCAGTAAGAGACAAGTGAAGTCCTGATTCTAGGAACATCTAATTATGTCTATACTGGGTGCTTTAGTAGGCAAGTCTAAACACATCCTGCAGCTGTTTCAGATGGTTTTCAGGTCAGTGCAACCTAGCACATGGGCCAGCCACTCTGTGTTCCAACGCTTACCCCGTCGGGACAAAAAGGGAAGGAAAACTGTGGTGTATACTGCCGGTTCCACCTGTCTGAAGTCCACATTGCCATTAATATGAGCAAATCAAAACTAATTAGCTTCTCTGTGGCTATCTTGACAAATTTTTAAAGGACAAAGAATTTTTTTAAAACAAGGTCTTCGCTTGTTGACGCAGAAGGCTCGGACATAACACAACGACCAATGTGATCAGGTTAATGTCACTTTATTGCACAGATAGCTCAGTTAATATACGTTGTGCTGCCCGAGATAACGCGCCAACAACTTACTGATTGGTTTACATCATCAAGCATGCGCCTAAGGCTAATCTTGATTGGCTCAAAGTACAAGTCCATGCGGATGCTTTGTCCACCTACATCCTGCTTCAAGTTCCGCCTTCACTGCAACCTCCTCCTCCATTCTTGTTTACTCTCTTACCGTGTTGACCGCAAGTAACCTTTCCAGTGCAACACTTACATAAGTTAACTACAGGTCACACACAGATCATTGAGACTTGGAGTGATCACAGGATGCCCACTTTCCATCAAGAATCTCCCCACATTCACTGTTCACTGTATAAAGGTACACGAAGGCTTCTTCATTGCGTACAGCGAACACAGCTAGAGGCTCTCTTTTGTGCAAGTGTCCGATGCCCAGATTTACTTTTTCTAATTTGAATTCCAGATCTGCATGGTGCTTCACTTTTCCAGTAGTCAAAACAGTCTGTAGCTTTATACTAAAGAAAAACCACATTGATACATCCATCTCATATCCAGTTTATTTAATAGCACAGCAGTAAATACAAATAATTTTTCCAATCTGGCAATGCTAGAACTGGCAAGATACAGCTACCTGACAGATCAACAGTCTATTATTAGTAGTTCTGGAATTCCATGTGTGCTGGAAAGCTGAAGGGTGTACATAAGCAGTCTTCAAGTTCAGCCTCACAGATATTGACAATACAGTTAAATACACTACTTGTGATATGGCTGAGCAGCATCTGCATAGAAATAAAGCAACACTGTGCCTGTCAACACTGAGAACTATATTCCAATATTTGGAGCTTTAAAACAAGTAAAATAAACAGTATCTTTTCCTTAAAAAAAGGAAGTGATCTTTGGTCAACACTTAAAAGTGTGCTTTAGTTTTATTTTACAACAGTAATGCTAAGATTATATAGCTTTTTTTATGTTATCTTATGGAGGTGGACATTTGAAAAAAAAATATCAGTATTTTACTGTGACTGATAAAGTAGTTCTACTAGTTTCAATGCAGGTAAAATTTCATAGCAGAGGTAGTCTTCAACTTGGCAACTGACAAAGACTGAATCCCAGCTGTCCTCTGGAATGGGCAAGTGGCATTAATTCATCTTCAGATCACTTCTCTTCCCTTTCATAATTTCTGTATGAGCACAGCACTTTGAAACGCACTGGGCTAAGCCCTTATTTAGTTAAGTCTACAGTGTCAATTGACAATGCATTTAGACCCGTCTGATGTTTAATATCCACATTTGAAAAGTGTAGCTAACATATTCCTTAGTGCTCTCTCAAGTGGCATTTCAATACCATAGCTATGACTAGTTTTAAAGACATTGGTCCTTACGACAAACACTCTATGCAAGTTAGAAGCATAGGTCTTACCAGCAGGCTGACCTTTAAATGCAGGCAGACATCCTAAAGAACTTGTGCTCCTTACCAGTCCATGTGCCTTTCAAGCTTCCACTCCTATCTAAAACCGAACACGTACATCTACCTTACAGATAAGTAAACTTTGTTACAGCCCACAAAAACTTCTCTCTGAAAGGGATCAGCCCAGGATGTTACATTGGCCTTAGCCATAAGATTATTTCACTAAACAGTGACCTTGCCAAAACAGTCCAATGCTCACTGACTAACTTTTCGCTAACATTTCAGTTCCCACCCTCCTCAACCCTCTCTACTTTCTTTTATCACTCAAAAAAAAAAAAGATACTGAAACAGGACACAATACTGCTTTGTTTATATGTTTCCCTACATCTGGTGCCTCTGCAAGGCAGCTTTGCAGGTAAATACCTTTTGTAGAGTTGGTGTCTAAGCATTTAATTCATATGAATTTCAGCAGGTGTTAAGCACTTTAGGCACACGAGGATCTGAGCCATCCTTCTTTGAGTTAAATACAAATACGTTACCACATGAAGCAGCAGTATTTTGCTTTTCTTTAGTGCAAGTGTTCTTGCACAAAAAGACAACTACTTCTCAGAATTCTGAAGTAAGATTTTGATCAGCAAGGCTGAGTTTATTGGATATAACTGTTTATGCTTCAGTCACACCTAGACGCTCTATCCAAGACCATGTTGTTGTTGAATAAATACAGACCAAGACTCTCCTCTAAAGGGTGAGAGGAGCAGCTTGGAGTTTAAGTGACATAGCCCTAACACAGTAAATCTGAAGTAGAACTGGAAACAGAAGGTCAGGTCTTCTAGGTTTAGACCCTGTCCACTTGACCATACTACATTCCACCTTTGGTTTCTACTGCCTTACTCCTCCAGACACTGACCTTTGGAGGAAACAGACTGAATCCCAAGAGCTGCTTGAGCTCCATTATTTCAGCTTGTTCCTACTTCAAGACTAACCGTCTTTTACACAGATTTCCTTCTCTTTCCAAACATATTGTTGATTAACTTGGCCATTGACTTTGATCCACTTGGTCGTCTCTTTTCCTTCACTTTGAAATTTGAGGTGATATTCCTCAGGACTTTGGTGAACATTGCCACAACTTCCTGATAATGTTCTGCTGCAGACAGCTCACAGAATTGGCACTTGTTATCTACTGCCAGCTTCTGTCCTTCATCCCAGCCAACTTCCCTCATGTGGCACAAATCCTGTTTATTACCAACCAAAAATACTGATGACTCGACCATTCTGAAATCAAAAAGGTTCCAATTAGAGAAAAGATATGTTACAATACTGTGCTGTATACAGTGTGTATGAGAAGTATGTATGTTCAGAATAGGCATTGCAAAGAACCCAAAAGAACAAACTAAGCCCCTAACTTTGCCAGATGGAGTTATAGTTTTCCATTTGCCGTAGTCAAACATCAAAGGATTTCCCAGACAAGCTATTCTCTATTAGTAAGTTTTCATTTTGGTTCCTCTACTCAGTGAATTAATGTATTTTTCATCCTCTGCAGTTTTCATACTCGATACTGCTGAGTATATCCTGGACTTCATGAAGAAGCAAAGTGATCATTATTTCCATTTGTAGATAACAGAAGAGAGTCAAAGAGATTCATCAGCATCAGTGGCATAATTCAGAAGAAAAGACAGGAATCCTAATTCCAAGCTTTTGCTAAAATTATCCCTTCCAGAGAAACCTTAATTAAGAAAGGTCAGCAGTAAAACAGAAAAGTGGGGGGTTTTTTTGTTTTTGTTTTTTCTTTTTTTTACTCAACTTCTGATATAAGTAAAGGATTTCACTCTTACTTATTTTGAAAGCACCTCAGCTGACTGGTGCAGGAGTACAAACCACCACGTGTACTCAGGCTTGCAATTTTGGTGGTTCTTTTTGAAAGTAAATACTTTGTTTCTTACCATATGGTCACCCATGTGCACAAATAATGTTGGGGTCACCACGGAAGGCAGTTTAGGAGACATTCATGGTATTAGATTAATTTATTGTGAAAAATGCTTTCTTCACTCCCCACACTGGTGCATCTGCATGGGTAAGAGAGTGGAGGAGTAAAAGCATAGACTGACTATGCCAGCTTTTTACCTATGTAAATCACAGTAGACAGATTTATGGCAATTATTTAAATAGCACTGTAAGAAAGAGTAACAAAAATCCTGGTGTACTTGGCTGTGGATACAGTGAAATGGATTGCAATTTGCAACACACTTTACCTTCAGGTACCTTCTTGTTGGTATTGTGTTAAGCCACGAGGGTGCTGCTGGATTTTAATTGCTACAGCTCACAGAATGTTCTCAGCTTTTTTATGTTTGCTGAGGAGGAAAAAAAAAAAGTGCCACTTACTTTTTACAAGCTCCTATGTGAGACTCTCGGATCCTGTACAGCAATGCTTTTGCAAATGCAAATGATGCTCTGTCACTGATGTCGTAAACAATGATAAATCCATCAGCCCAGTGGAGCTCGTCTGTGAGGGAGAGCTTCCCCCGCTGTGGCTGAAAGAAGTTCAAATTCACATGCAAAAAGAACGTTACTGTTGTCACTTCAGAGCATTTTTTTGTCACTGTGAATGTGAGAATGTTGTATCTTTATTGCAAAAGATATTAATAGGTCTAGGTGCTGGCACTGAATTCAGGTGAGTCCTGCTCCAAAAGCCTAATAAATAACCATCGCTACAGATGGCACTTTGGATCACTGACAAATTCATTATAAAACATTTACACTTTGTTTAAGCAGTAAAATTGCATAACCTGTAGAGCCATTGCTTATGCTGAGTATCCTGCAGAGTTACATGAGAATGAAACATACAGGAGCCATCAATATTTGTGCAGTTTCTTGTTATAGCTCTGTTTTGCATGTTCCTAATAGTCTGACTACAGTAAGCTTAATCACTTTCTTTTGTTTCTTCTTTGCATTGTTCAAGTCTGAAACAGTATTTACCCATATGATAAATTTCTAGAGAGCTAGAAAAAAACCCCTTTCAATCTGCAGTTGACTTTAATAAAACTAGTAACAGAAGTCACTCAAGTTATAATGGGGTTATACCAATCCTTGAGTCCTTTCACCCCAAGACACTGTCACACTTACGATTTCTAGAAAGCAACCACAAACTGTCCCATTAAGCTAAGGAATGTAATTTAAAAGTTATTTTAAATTATCTTATCCCTGCAGATGATTTGGCAGCAGCTAGCAAGACCATGTGACCTAAGATAGGTAAGATAGTGGAAGCTAATCAGGAAAAAATAAAAATTAAAAAACAACTTTTGCTCTGTGGAAAACCCATCTTGAATAGTAATTTGAGGACTGTTTAAGTTGTTCCCTCACTAGTTTAGTGTTTTAGTACTGGCAATTTATCATCTCCACTGACATGCCACCCTGGTGGTCTCAGGGCATCACTGTAGCATCATAAACAGCTGCACTGGGAACTGTAACTTGCCATGACGGATGGTAACTGAATGCTGGCAGTGAAAGGGGATGTAGGAGAAGGAAAAAGATGAAACAAGTTTCCAGAACTGTCTGAAGATTTCAGTATCTTTAATACAACAGGTTTTTAGTGTTGTGGTGACTGTGCAGCAGGTTTAGGGGCAGGAAAGGTGACTTATGTGTGTGGCACAGCTGTTTCCCAGACAGATGAAGGGACAGTGAGCTTTGCAGAACAGGGATCCAGCTACAAGAGGGAAGCCTCAGAGAACAGGAAGATTTCAGGAAGCAAAAACAAAAATGGCAACTCTTCCTTCCCCAGTCTGGCCTCCTCTTGGGACCTCCTTTTCTTCCCCAGCTCCCATGGGATACAGGACCTCCATACCCCCATCCATCTCTTTCTAGAATCACCAGTCCCATCAGGCAAAAAGTAATACGACCACTACTCGCTACCTGCTGCTCTGCAGGCATTAAGAAGCAGCCAGGAAGAATGCAGCAAACAGCTGAAGTCGGGCCTTTTTCCTAAGTAAGAAATGGTACAAGATAGCTCAAAAAAATGCTGGCAAGAGGAGTTGCCCTTAACACAGCTGATCTCTAGTCTTCTTAATAGCAAAAAGATGCCCAAACTGTAGCAACTAAACTCTACCTATAATGTAGTCTAATTTGCTTTACCCTAGCTAGTTGCAACTCCCAATGTTTCAAGTATCTTAATAAAGAGTTGATCACATGCCACAGGATTTAATATGACAGTAAGTGGAAGCCATAGGTGGGCTTAGGAAAGAGGTCTGAGACAGGTGGAAGCAAGTCCACAGAACAGTAGCTCCTAACAGATTGTACGGGAAGGGAGAACTCCATAGTGTTACATGGCACAATGGCTACTTCAGGATCCCCATTGCCTTGGGACAAGCAATGCTGTTGCTTGTCTCTAGGAAGGCAGATTTGTTTGATTGTTCATTTCTGTGCTCAATGGGTGAAGTTTTTAAGTCCGTGACTTTAAGTCTGGGCCAGACTTTCAGTGCTTTGACTTTAGCATTCATTATCCTAGTAGGTAAGAGGCCAGATCACTGCCCAGAAGGGATCCTTGCGAGCTAGTATAATCAGACAGACCTACCCAGGTCTGCATGTGTTACACAGTACCAAAGTTTCTCTATTACTGAAATAGCAGGAAAGAAATGAATAAAAAACCACTTTATTGCAAAGCAGTTTATTGTGATCAAAGTTCAGCTGTCAACATGTAGAAGCCTGCATTATGGCTTTCCTTGGATTTGTTCTGTGAATGCAAGTCTTACTTCCAGGCCTATCTACTTTGACCATTCCTGCAGACGCTTATTAAACTGCCTGCTTTATAAACCAGATTTCATCCATTTAGGGCATATAATCCTATAACTTACCTCCATATTTGCCTATATAATGCAGAAGTGGGAAAAGTTATTTTGTTAGTAAAATTCCAAAAATGCAAAAGCATTTACAGAAAATTTAAGCAATTAAGGGCTTCTTCCACGAAATGGGAAAGTGCTCAGCAGTTCTGAGCCACAGCAGCTATAAAATTTCAGTCTTAAAAAACCAACAGCAAGCACAAATTCCAAGAAACGCACAGAAAGGCTGTAACCCCCTGACCCTTTCTACCATTACACAGGCAGAACGAGGAACAGCCTTTCTTTGCCTCCTAAAATTCTTACCTGTGAACAAGGGTCATAAATTTCCAAGTGTATCTGCCTCCCATCCAGGCATATGTGTTTAGTGTAGATGCATTCTAAAAGATACATGGCATTCAAAGAAAATCAGCATTAGAGTGATTGGGGATGGTGGTGAAAAGAAAAGGTGGCAAAGGTGAGTCACTAATACTGAGGGACATTTAGTTCCTTGGGTATTGTTTGGTTTGGTTTTCATTTCTGTGTTTGGTTGTTTGAGGTGTTTTTTGACACACACTGGAAACAAACCTATTTCATTTTGCAACACATGCACTCCCCAACCCCTTAGGCTGACCAACACCAGTTCACTGTGGTGTTCCCATGGAAGTGCTGGTGTGATGAATACTTTTAGACCCTAGTTTTCCTCTTCCAAAATGGAGGCAAAGGGGATGCACAATGCTCAGAATCAGATAAATGCTGATGACTACTCAGCTTGCTACCAAGGTTCAGGATTATGAAAACTAGTAAGCCAGCCTATGTGTAAATTCTGATTCTGCAAAAGAGACATTTCTGTGATATTTATTTACCATGAAATCTGGTGCTTTAAGAGTTCTCATGCTAGGCAGCATTAGATCGACAGTATTTATAGGATCATGTCCCTGTACTAGATCCTAAAATATTTCTGTAATGTCAATTCTCCAGTTTAGGACTCTCCACCAGCACTAGCAACCTGGCCAACTCTACTGCAGACAGACCATCACTATTATTTTAAACAGTGGGTTGTTCTAAGCAAGTGTAACCAACTTGTGTTGACAGCACTGGTCACCAGTAAGCTGTCTCCAGTACAATTCCTCAGAGTGACTGAACTACAAAGACAAGAACTGCTGTTGGCACTATTGAAAGTGCACTTTAAACTGTGTGTAATGAGGGCACAGATAAGGGCTATGGTCTCTGGAACCAAGTATCTTCAGTTCAGCACCATGCGCATCTTAAGCATGTCTTAGGAGTTCATCTGATTATGAACTATCAATCCCAAGCACCCCAGGGTATCAAATCTGCAGCCCCTTGGTGATTTCCTCTCTGGAAATACAGCTAAACTTCTCTTCCAACAAACTTTTGTTTAAAAATAAAATTGTTTTGGGGGTTTGACATGCCTTTTCTAACACTTGCAGGATCAGAGGGTCAGAACAAGGAAACCTGTTTTTAGTTGTAGGTGGCTTAGAACACACAGAGCTCTACGTAACTTACAGATGACAGCTTAGACTTAGATAAGCCATCTGGGACACAAACTATCTTTTCAAGTCTGTGTTTGTATAGTCATAACATTGGTAAAGCATTTAGGTACAACTGTAACTACTTTCAGGATAAGTCCATTTGGATATATTCAGTGCAATTCAGCTTAGGACTACAATTTTCATTTTTATTTGTGTATCATAGAATGCTATTCTGATTTTTGTTAAAAAATGCTTTGGATAAAGTCCTTCACTTTAGCAGGGAAAGCAAGGTAGATAGCAATCTCCTTTCCTTGTTAAGTTTTGGGACTCCTAGTACCCCATCAGCAGGAGTGGCACACTTCCAAAGGTGTTTATGTATCAGTTAAATAGCGCTTCTACCCACGATGTGAAAGTTCAAGTCCTGCTTTGCCACTTCACAAGATCTCAGAAGTGCCTTAAGGATCACTGTATTTGTTCTGGCGTGAACAAGAAACTCTATCCTCAACACAGCCAGGCTTTCCACAAAGCTATCAAATCAGTGCATTCCTGCAAAAGCAGGGAGCTTTGCATTACGCTTTGATTAACCAGTAGTGCCTGATAAACAATCTGTTTCACCTCTCCTCTACAGCTGAGAAGAAGATATTCAATAGAACAGGTGTTGAGGGTGGGTTGTTTGGTTTTTTTTTTAAGTCTATTTCTTTACTCTCTTTATCTCCCCTCTGATTGAGCTTACTATAATCTACCCGCACTTCGCACATGCAGCCCGGTTATCTTGCCTTCCCAAGTCCCTTCACAGCAGCTTGGCGACGAGCACTTCGCCAGCCCCCGCGCCCGGGTGCGCTGCTGGAGTCCGACCTGATCTCCCTACAGATACCTGCCTTGCCTTTTCCCGTCTTCAAAGCTTCTATTTCATCAGGAACTCTCGCTGATAAGCAAGCGAAAACTTAAAATCTTTCCGAAAAGTTCCGCGGAACTGCGTTTCTCCCCAATTTTTTGTTCAAATAAGCCTCCGAAGCGCCACATCTTGGTTCCCCGGGGAGCCCGCAACGCCCAGCCCCGAGCGGAGGCCCCACACGGCGCCCACCCCCACCCGCCC
>VFFE01007206.1:1779124-1817060 GCA_008921705.1 Burhinus oedicnemus
CTCAGCTCCCCAGTGAGGCAGGCTGGCGGCGGGCGGGCCCCTCGCCGCCTCCCCTTCCCCTCGCTGCCAGCCCCCGGGCCCCGCAGTTAGAAACTAGGGGGGAAAGGGAAAAGAAAGGAGGCGGGGGGCGGGGGAGGGAGGAAAGAGAGAAGGAAAAAACATTCTCCAGCTGTGGGGATGTTTGTTTATTTTTGCTGTGAAGTGGTTTGCAGGCTGTCATCCTGGTGTACCAGGAATGTGAAAGTGAAGAAACTAAAGTGATTCTTTCTTTCAAATGCTTCTGAGGTAACTTGCTAAAAACAAGTGTCTTGCGCTTCTCTGGGGTTCTCCGCCCCGGGTCGCAAAACTCTCATCCCTCACTAAGCCGCTGGTCTTGCAAAAACTTAGATTGGTGTGCCTTTTTATGTCTGTGAATGTTTTTATTGAATTTAAGTTTAAAGTTATGCGGTGGGCAGTGCTTAGCTGAGGCTTACGGCGCTCTTCTGAAGCAGAAAATATGACAGATGTGAAAGGTGAGGCACAAAGGGCTAAACCCGCAGAAAAGACACCCTGCATCTGCTGTACCTCTGATTTCGTTATGAGGCTCCTCAAGCGCTCTCTAATGGCTATTTAGCTCTGAAAGTGCATAAAATACTTGGGTGCTTAGGTTTAGTTAGTCCACTGATGAGTAGGAGACTGCGCTGGCATCCAAGTTACACTTGTTTACTTATTCTGTTCATGTTTATTTTATTTGGTTTATGTAACTTGAATATATTTATTTATTCTGACATTTTTACTCTCTTCTGATGAAACTTGTGCATTATATAATGCTTCAGTAAAGCACTGCTTCAGTATGCTTGCTAGTGGGTATTACAACTGATTTACATGAGCTCAAAAAAGAGGCAGATGAGGTATTTGAACGTATGTTTGTTACAGCTGAAGGAAGCGCTTAATGGAGGAAAATGCATGTAAGAATAAACATGCAGACACAACTTGGCTCCAAAGTCCCTGACTTAGAAGTTGCTAATGGCTGGAGGTGTGGCTCAGGGGATGCCCCTGTCTTCCTCTGTGGGGTAGTTTTCTGCTATTGCTCGCTCACAAGACAGAGTTACTGTCTAAAAAGAACTCTGGTCTGACTATGGCTCTTTTAACATTAGTTTTTGAAATAGTGGGATGCTGAGATCTCTTGTCTGGAGTCAATATTGCTATAACTGGCACAATTCAGTATTTTACTGTTTCATATACATTAAAACTACTGCAACAGGAAAGTCTAAAACTGCTTATCCACATGCACCCATTATCAAGGCTGTGACTTTTGCAGGTGATTTAAATAAATGGTTCTGATGTTCCTTTTAAGCAGAAGTGTGAGGTTTGAACCTGGCTTTCTCACGTCCTCAGGAATGTACTTTAGTTTCTGTTGAATTACGTGCAGATTATCCCTATGCCATGGAAAGGCAGATTCACCCAGTTTTAACCTCTACAGACGGTCCATGGTAGAGGAGAACTGAGGTTAACTCCTAAGAAGCAGTGTGCTCAAGATGCACTCCTCAGGTTGGCTTTTTCTTCTCCCCTTTTTTTTTAACTCTTTGCCCATTCATGGCAGTGTTGGCTTATTACAGTCCTGTCACTCATTCCTGCCCCTGTGGCATGGTAGGCCTGCACAGATCTTTGTTTCAGCTCAATAAATTCTGTGATACAGCCATAGTGGAGATTTCCCAGTAACTGAGGAAAGACTTGGGTCTGTTTCAGACACTCTTGCTGCCAAGTGTATGCAAGTGAAATCAGAAGGTGAGAGACTTCACTGTACAGAAACCTTAGGCATCAATGTTAAGGATGTGGGACCTCCTTCAAAATCAAATTCTGCAGTACTGAATGTTGTACTTGGGATGTAAATTGTCCAAGCTGTTATTTTATATCCTTGGCAAAGTGAAAAACAGAATCCAACTCTCCTGTTGCCATTACTGGAACTTGACTACATGAACACTTCTCTCACCTAGAGAGCAGATTAGGGTGTTTCCCATATTAAATAATATAATGCCTGGAACTTTTATATCTTTTAGTAATACCAAGAAGTTTCGTAAGAAAACTGAGACAGTTTGTTGTGTATATTCTCTATGCGTATTCCTTAAAGCATAAGAGAAATTAAGTTTTAACTGAAGATTAAGCAACATGGACATCTTTCTCCATCACTTCCCAGAACTAAATGGAATTGAGAAAATTTATAATAGAAGGAATTCCTGAATATCCATTCTAAATTAGTTAATTTTAATCTTATTCATAAACTTGTCTATCAGTTTTCTGTTACTACTGCTGCATTTGTGTTTTACAAGTGTAAATAAGTCATGTAAGTGAATATACAGAGATATTTTTTAATTCCTTCACGCATGGAGGGCAAATCTCAAATTTCTTTAACATGAACACTCACACAAAACTCAACTGCAAAAGTTGCTCACTCATCTAAACAATGCCATTTTTGACATTTCAAGTTGCAATGAACACTTTTGTTGATCCGCTTATTGAAACACTTTGAATAACAGTAGGCTTGAAGGAAAGTATTGTCTGTTAGAAGAAATGTAACAAAGTAAATTTACATTCTTTATGAATTATTTGCCTTCATTTGGCCTTTTATATAAAAGCTTGTGGTTGTGGTTGAACAGTGTGGCAGACACAGTAGTAATGCTTCTTCAAATTGCCTCAGCCGCTTGTGGCTGTCCTTACCTGAAACTTGTACAGTTGTCTGTTTCAGTTCCTTCCAGTACCAAATCCGTGCTGGCCATCCCTCTGTACTGGAATGGTTTAATGGTTTTGATTACATTACCCTTGAGTGTAAATGTCTGTACAAGGGTAGAGGTGCATAGAGAACAGTTCACCTCCCCAGTGAGCAGAAGCTTATGTGCTAGTTTCAGGACTGGTGGTCAAAAATGAGTCAACTCTGTGCTGCTCAAGTTAGAAGTGAGTAAACCTTCTTTACCTGTGTAAAGCTCTGCTATGAAAATAGTAGGCTTCTGATAGGTACGTTGGAGATAAATTATTAACCAGATAAATGACTTTTGCAGTGAGCATGAAGTTTTCACAAGTCTGCAGATCACTGGTCAGATGAGGCATTTCTTTGCCAATTCTGTAGATTAGGACTTCTGTGGCTTGATGCCAGGCCTCTTGGAGTCAAAATTGCTTGTGGAGAAAATTAAAATCAGAAAAACATTTAGTTTCCTTTTTAGCTTTTTTCGTGCAGCTTAGCTGCTGGAAACAAGGTGGTATTGGTAGTATATGACTACTGTACTCTGTGTACAACTGTAATGCTTCCATACAACTGTAAACCACAATTAGAAACCACTGGCTGAAGCAGGTGCCAGCTGTTTGCTCTGTTAGGCATAGGATTGCTAAAGCTTTGTGAGGTTTGCATCCCAGCAGAATTAGTCCCTTTTTGGTTTATGGAGTACTGTTTTCCAGAGATCTGTCTTTTAAAGCCCACTTTCCACAAAATTGTCAGTAAATGTAAATTTTACAGTAAACTGTAAATTTTACATCTGCTGCTCTAACTGCTTCCATAGCATGTGAACTGGCCAACCAGAGGTCTAAAACCATAACAAAACTAACAAAACTAGAAGAACTTGATTTTCAGCTAAATGTGATGTTTTCATCATCTATAAACTTGGATACATTCCTCAGTAGGATAGTCCAAGGTATTTATTCATGACAGAAAGAAGACATGATACAAGATAATCCCACTTTGTTTGTGTTCTCTTCGCACAGTGTAGTGGAAAAGATGAAAACTGCTGTTTTCCCCTTGAAAATGGTGACCTGCTCTTGGAGGCAAGTTGTTATATTCAGTGATTGAAATATTATCTTGCTAACCATGAGAAAGTGGTTTTTTAGCAGAAATTACAAATTTGATCTACGATAAAGTACCTTTAGTACTCAAGAAAAGTCACATTGGACGTGGAAAACAAAACTTCATAGCTTCTTACACATTTCTCACAGACTCTGAAAGTGAATATTCCCCATGTTATCATGAAGGGTTTTGCAGTCTCACGATATGCCTCCTAGCTGATAAACCTTACGAGTAAGGACAGTACGACAGGGTTAGTTCTGTTACAGCTGCCATTACCTTACATCCAGCCACAGCAGTGCACGCAGCGGCCAAACACTTACAGGACTCTGCTCCCAAACAAAGTTTGGACACCACATAGTCTAGTGAGAATAGCTATGGTCAGTGTTGTGGGAATGAAATCTGAGTCATCTAGACCTAAATGTTTATAGTATGTATCATCTATTGTTGATATAAATACATGTCTTTTCTTCATAGCATGAAAAGCATGCTCAGAATCTTTAAAAAACTGGGTTGTACTTTGGGTTGTGGAAGTCCCACGCCAATGTTACACTACTGCAAGATAAACTGTCAAATTGATTTTCAGTTTCTTACTTTAATTATGTATATAAACCATCTATTCATTTAACATCTGTTCTATACAGACTTTGGGACACAGATTGTCTTTTGAATGTGTAACTGGGAAGGGACTAGCACATGATAAAGGCCTCTATATTTCACCGTAATGCAAATATTAAAGCATAAAAATAGTCTCATCATATGTCTTGGACTGCCATATGGAAGCTTTAAAAAAATCCTTCTTGAATAATTAAGGTGTTAATGACAAGAGGCAGGGGATTTTAAATGGCATATATCTTCTTATATACAATTATTGTAAATTCTAATTTTAGACAGAATTCTGCTCTGCTCGAGTCTCCTATAAGAGGCTTTTCCCAGAAAACAGAAATCTTTTTCTAATGTAGTTAAACATTCAACTTAATTCAAGTTCAGCAAAATCAGAGTTGCAAGGCTAAATGCTTGCAGAGGGTGCTTATACTCAAATCCCAATACAAAGATTAAACTTTTTTTATTTTTAGTGCTTAGGGGAATGTTATCTCAAATTATGCAGTTCTATTTGTAACAAAAATACCAAACACATCTTTAACTATGGCCTGTACTAGAATTTAATTTCTGTAATTTACATTAACAAATTAAACACAATATACAGAGGAAGTTATTAATAATCTCAGAAGAAGTAAAAAAATTGAAATCTGTTTTCTGTAATGGAATTGGCCAGAATGCAGTATTGCTTGTTGAAATAATTCGAAGTGTTGAAGATTTTTCCCTTCTTTCTGCATTGGAATAAAAATAGTTACTTTCCAGATATCCTTTGCAAGAGTTTTAAAATAAGACAGGGAGTATCATCCTAGAGTAGTTAAATAATCTTGTTATTGAGGAGTATTTGTTTAAGATTTCAAAAACCCCAGCTCAAGTCCCTGTCCTGAATCAGAACAAAGATTTAAAATTCTATCTCTTACATCCCAGGTGATTGCAATGCTCGTAGGGGATGAAAACAGTTTTTATTGTCTGTCACTGATCTATTTATACAAGAAGTTTTAAAAAAAAAAAAAGTTATAGTAAAAAATACTGTAAGGAGGCTTTCACATGCTGCACAGGAATAACCTTTGTGACCAGGTTACTGAGTGCATTGATTTTTTTTTTTTTTCTCACTTAAATTTCCATCTCTGATTTGAGAAGAATTTTGACGAAAGAAAATTGTTCTTATTAAACCATTTCTGGTTCTTCATGCTCTGATTGAGATTCTAAAATAGTTGCCATTGGTTGCGCTTACAGACTAAAGTAAAAGAGAAGCATTCAAGTTTTGGTTTTTGTATGGAGAAACTGTGAAGCAGTATTCGACAGTGGAAATACTTCATTCAAATTCTCATTCACAGTCAAAATTACAGAAAATCTGTCTTGGTTTTCCTAATAGATCTGAACTTCAGGGTCAGAAGGCTTATTAAAAAATCAGGGTGATCACTGATGATTTTCAAAGGGCAATTCCACTAATAGACATTGGAGTGTTCTAGCTAGAATGACATACAAGGTTAGCATTGTGTACCTTCATGATTTCTATTGTTCTGCCTGTTTGGATGTTCACATGTTAAAAATAAATAAATAAAAAATAATTAGTGAGCTGTCAATCACACTCAGAAAAATATGTAGTGAAAAAGTACTTATACCATTTCAGTCAACTGGAGAAAAAAAAAAAGTCATGAACTTGCATCCTAGGAGCAATTAAGAATTGACTACTTTCAGGAAGGAAAGAAAAAAGATAGTCACTACTTTGTGTAATTAATGTCTTTTTTTTTTAATTCCTTAGGAAAAAATATGTTATTTTGTGATGTGAAGAGGATTTAGTGTATTAGAAAAGCAATCCAATCTGTATTTATATTACTATTTATGTTATTTATATTTATATTACTCTCTGGTAAGAACCCCCTGCATTACTGTGTCCAGCTCTGGAGCCCCTAACATACAAAGGACACAGACCTGTTGGAGCGTGTCCAGAGGAGGGCTATGAAGATGATCAGAGGACTAGAGCACCTCTCCTATGAAGACAGGCTGAGTGAGTTGGGGTTGTTCAGCCTGGAGAAGAGAAGGCTCTGGGGAGACCTTACAGCAGCCTTCCAGTACCTAAAGGGGGCCTACAAGGAAAGATGGGGAGGGAGTCTTTGTCAGGGAGGGTGGTGATAGGATGAGTGGTAAGTGTTTTAAAGTGAAAGAGGGTAGATTTAGTTTAGATACTAGGAACAAATTCTTTACTCTGAGGGTGTTGAGACCCTGCAACAGGCTGCCAAGAGAAATTGTGGACACCCCATCCCTGGAAGTGTTGAAGTGCAGGTTGGATGAGGCTTTGAGCAACTAGGTCTAGTGGAAAGTGTCCCTGCCTAGGGACAGAAACTGCAACTGATCTATTTTCCCAAAAATATGTGAAAGAAATAGGGCCCTGGAAACAGATGATATGAGCACAGCATTAGATTACAAGTTTTCACTGACAATGAAGTAGGAAAAACAGTCCATAATGAACTTTGAAATTGATTGGAGAGCCAGTCACTACTAAAGCTTAGGGCTGAAAATGGCACCTAACCTATTTCTGCTGTGATGGCAAATGCTTTTTAGTGGTCATTGATATTTGTTCAGTATACATCGTGATGAAAGTCCTACTGAGAGTTCTCAAATAAGCTACAGGGGGATAAACTAGCGTTTGAATTTACAGCATTTTAATAGTTCTGCAACAGAATGCCGACACGTATGTTGTTATCTCAAGGAAACATGAGATATGTTGATCTGTAATGGAAGCCAGGTCTTTCTGCATGCTACTTAAGATGTTAGTGTTGAGCTATACTGTCTTACACTCTGCTTGGGGCCCTTCAAGTTTAATGTCAGCTCTTTCAATAATCAGGAGAGGCTTGAGGTTGCTTCCATCATTTTAGAGATGAAGGAAGACTCCAGCTGAGCATGTTCCTTGTCACCTGCAATTCTCCCAACTCTCAAAATCACATATCCTGCATTTTTGGATTGTAGGTATGTTCTGCAAAATCTGTGTGTTTGAACAGTATATGTGAGGCAGAGGATGGAATTTTTTTTTCCCCAGTGAGGCTTATCTTGCTATAAATCCATGACTTGCATCATTATGCGATGTGAGAAGGAGGAACACAGTTTCTTTTTAAAGGTTTTATGTTTTCTTATTATATACTTAATATATTTTTAATGTTTGCCTGTGCTATATGTGATATAATATTTTTCTGTGAGTTATATGCCACCTTTTACTAGTATCTTTTAGATGAGGTTTTTATTAGGTCACAACATAAATAAGCAATTACTAAACTTCTAGTTTCTGCTACATTAGTACTGTAAGGTCCAGACTGCTTTAAAGCTGAAGTTGTGTTATGTCCAACATGTATTAGAGGAATAAAGTAGAAAATTTAACTAGTCAACGTTTATTTGCAACTTCTTATTCTACGGGAGATGGTCAGTCTCCAAATACAATGTGCTAAATGTATCAGAATCTAAACACTGCAGGAAACTACAGAGCTGTTTCCGGCTCTGTGGTTGCTGTGGTTTGGATTCAGGAAAACACTCAAGAGAAGATTCAGTGTTCATCTTAAGATGATAGAAGATAGTTTGCATCCGACTCTCCCCCTGTTCTTTCCTGTGGACTCTTGTCACTTCCATAGCATTAAATCTTATGGTCTTGTGGCCCCTTGATTGAATGGATCAGCTTGCTGATCTGATATAAAAATACATTTCAGAAAATGTTATTACATTTGGTTTTATCTTGGATCAATTAACTGACTTGACTAAACACTGGATCACAAACATGGTGTAGAGAAGGATGTGAGTATGTAGGCATGAGCAGGATGGAGAGCATGCCTGCTATTTTCAGAAATAGCAGTTGAACCAGTTTTCAGTTGAAACAGCTTTGGGCAAGTATTAGCTAAACAAGTCCATGGGACCAGCTGGTCTACACCCCAGGATGCTGAGACAGCTCTCTATCTTCTTTGAAAGGTCATGGAGATTGGCATATCTTTGATGACTGGAAAAAGGTAAATCTTGCACCCATCTTCAAGAAAAAGACAGAAAGGACAATCTAAGGAACTGTAGGTCAGTCAACCTCACTTTGGTTCTTGGGAAAATCTTGGAGAGAGTCCACTTGGAAGTTATTTCTGGGCTCATGAAAGAGAGGAAGATGATTTGGAACAGTCAGCATGGGTATCAAAGGTACCATGATTTACCAAAGGTAATTCACGTCTGACCAGGCTGACTGCCTTCTATTATAAAATGGCTAGATATGTGAATAAAGGGAGAGCAGTTGATGTCATTGCCTCAACTTAGCAAGGTCTTCTATGCTGTGTCCCACAGCATTCTTCCATTCATGCTGGGACACAATGGTCTGTATGGGTGGGCAACCAGATGGGTAAAAAACAGGTTAGATGGTGGGGCTGAGAAGGTAGCAATTAATAGGTTATGATCTACCTGGAGGCCAGTAACATGTAGAGTCCCACAGGGGGCTGAGTTGAGACCTGTCCATGACCTGGAGGAGGTGACAGCTTGCAGTCTTGTATAATTGACACTAAATTGGATGTCCCTGTTGATATACTCGAGTGCAAAGCTACCACTAAGGGTGACCCAGACAGGCTGGAGGAGTGGGCGGATAAGAACCTCATGAAATTCAGCAGGGCTGAAGGCAGAGCCCTGCCCCGGGGAGGACGAGCCCCGGCAGCCACACAGGCTGGGGCCTGCCTGCCTGGGGAGCAGCTCTGCCGAAAGGCCCCGGGGCCTGGTGGGCACCGAGCTGGGCACGAGCCAGCTGTGCCCCGGCAGTGGAGACAGCCAGCAGCCTCCTGGGCCGCACCAACAGGGATATGGCCAGTAGCTCGTGGGAAGACAGGGATCATCCCCTCTGCTCAGCACTTGTTAGTCCATGCTCAGAAAACTGCATTTGTTTTTGTGTCCCTCTCCTCATGCAAGAATGCTGACTAACTGGAACAAGTTCAGCAAAAGACCACCAAGATGGCAAGGGGCCTGGAGCACTTGCCCTGTGAGGAGAGGGACCTAACAGCCACTCAGTAGCTATGAGGAGCTTATCAAGGAGTTGAAGCCAGGCTCTTCACAGTGGTACATGGTGGGAGGACAAGAAACAGCAGACTGGAATTGAAAAAGGAGAGTTTCAGACTGGATATAAGGAAAATCTTTTCTGCCATGAGGACAGTCAGGCACTGTAGCAGATTGTCCATCCTCATAAAGAAGCTGATGAAATATGGGCTAGATAAATGGCCAGTGAAGTGAACTGAAAACTGGCTGAACTCTTGGGCTCAGAGGATTGTGATCAGTGTCACAAAGTCCAGCAGAAGTCCAGTTGCTAGTGGTGTACCTCAGTGGTAAATAATGAAGTCAATATTGTTTAATATCTTCATTAACAACCTGGACGATGGGACAGTGTCTTGCTGTATCCTTAGTGAGTTTGCAGATAGTACAAAACTGGGACAAGTGGCTGATACGCCACGCAGTTGTGCTGCTATTCAGAGGAGCCTGGACAGGCTGGAGAAATGGGCCAGCAGGAATCTCATGAAATTCAACAAAGGGACAAGCCAAGTCCTGCACCTGGAGCAAAATATGCCCATGCACCAGTACAGATTGGCAGATGACCAGCTGCAAAGCCGCTTGACAGGAAAGGTGCTGGGGTCCTGGTGGACAACAAGTTGAACATGAACCAGCAACGTGTCCTTGCAGCAAAGAAAGCCAACAGCATCCTGGGTTGCATTAGGAAGAGATCTTATCATCACCAGATGGGAGGGTGTAAAAAAGATGGAGCCAGACTATTCTCAGTGGTATACAGTGATGGGAAGAAAGACCATGGGCACAAACTGAAGTACAGGAAATTACATGTAAACATAAGAAAAAACTTTTTTATTATGAGAGTGATTGAATTCTGGACCAGGTTGCCCAGAAAGGTTGTAAAGTCTTCGTCTTTGGAGATGTTAAAAACTCAACTGTACGGAGTCCTGAGCGACCTGCGCTAGCTAACACTGCTTTGAGCAGGGAAGCTGGACTGGACAATCTCCAAATGTTCCTTCCACTGTTGCTGGGATTGCCTGGGAACTCTTGGTTTCTTCAGCTATTCTATAATTCTAATAGATTTCTGTTTCAAAAATGTATTTTGACAGATAAAAGCTGACAAATGCAAATGAAGTTCTCTATTACTTATGGTACATGAACTTAGTTGACCTAGTTGCTTTTAAATTTGAGACTGCTTTTAGAAATTTATGTTTGTAATGTAATGCTATGTCTGTGTGTAAACTCTAACGTCATAAGAGCACTTTCTGCCCTTTAGATCTAAACTGTAGAAAAAAACTGTAATGAATTGGATCACAGGATGGCTAGTTTCACTCTCTTTTTTCATGTAATATCATGATACCTGAAATTCTAAAACTACAAGACTGTCCAAAGAGAAGCAGTAATATTTGCATTAGTACCAATATCCAGTTTTGTAGAAACACTTTTTATTTGATGGTAAACTTAGTTTTAAGTTCATTGCCATTGCAATTATGATTGAGCCACAAAAAACACCTTTAAAAGACCTTGGAATTTTTTTAAGTTACTGTTATTGCAAGATGTAATTCAAATGAAAAGGTGCTGAGCACTCCAAAATCGATCAGCCAGAATAGTCAAGTCATAATACAGCTATGTGATTTTGCTTACATTCTCTAATAGGCTTGTGCACCTTTAAAATAGTCCCAGGGAATTTGCAAGTAGAGTATAATTAGAGTTATTTATTAGTGTATTGTAGTGTGTTATTCTAGCTAGAACACTCCAGCAGCTCAGTAGAATTGTCTTTGGAAAACTAGCAGTTAATACCCTGCGTATTTTTTTAGTAAACCTTCTGACACTGAAGACTACAATTTGGTTTAAATTTTTATGGTCATGTTTTTTTAATTGAATGCATCATATTTTCATTTAATGCTACTTATTGTTTTACTGAATGTAGTTTCATCAGAATAAGGTGCTTATAGTCTAAGATAAGGGTTCAGACGTAGAGTTCTACTGCAGATAAAAATGGTAACAAGTAGTTATTTTGGTTATGTTTTTTATACAGATAAAAACTTAGATTCTGAAGTGATTTTTATGATCCAAATTACTATTAATAATTATATTGTTTATGTAGCTTTTGAATTTTTCTCTGTTTGGGCAATGGAAATTGTTACAGTTTAGTATGGCCAGCATTACTGTCAAGTTCTCACTAGGGGTTTTGTTTGGCTTGGTGCAGTGGAGAATGCAAGCATTTCAGGGCTAGAGTTACTAATTTAGGCAATTATTGCCATTGGAATTAAAACAAAAGCCATGGAATATTTTTCTTGGCCTGAAATTTAATAGGAGCTGGTCTGACTCAAAATTGACTCGATAGTGCCACGTTAAAAGGGTATCTTGTTGCTAAGATCTGAAAAGGACCTATTTTCATTAAAATTTACTGAGCTGTAATGTACTGAAAAACACTTTTTTTTTTTGTATAGCATAGGAGATCTTGTATCTTTCTGGCTTAGAAATGAGAAATGGAAAACACAGCATGTTCACACAAAGCTTTTGGGTTTGGGTTTGTTTTTTTTCTTGAGAGCAATGTGTAAATTTGTTACTGAACTGTTCTTTGGACTTTATTTGACTGTGAGAAGTTCTTGCACGTAGACTCTCATGAGAAATTTATAAATTATTTTATTCTCATGCATATAGTGAGGATAATAGTAGTAAAAAGAACCAATCAAAGGTAGCTGTAGGATTGTGGAATTCAGGAATAGAAACAAGCCCCAGGTATGTACCACTACAGAGCATATTGTAGAGACACTAATGGGGCTTATGACTGTGAGGAAAAAATACCTCAGGATTTAACATCTGAATCTTGAATTGTTATAGATGCTTCGTGTGCCCACAGCTGTTGACTCTGCTGCTGAAAGAAGCAGGAGGGAAAAGAAGAACAGAAACACATTCATCAGCAGGTATCTGCATCATGTAAATACCCAGTTACAGCCAGTTTGTTTCACACTTAATTTGATGGGTTTTTTAATTAGCTCAGGTTGTATATGAAGCTTTAATTAGTGTATAGAAAACTGTAACTGCTCAGAACCGTTGATATAGTGATGACAGTTCAGTGTGTGGGGTGGGAAGAATCTCTTTGTTTCTGATAGAACTAGACAATTTGAAAAAGATGTACAAAAAGGTAGGAGCCACACAGTTACTGAATGGATTTGCAAGAGCAGATGAACCAAACGGGTGAAAAGACATCCATTTTAGCGTGTTATGCTGGGGACTACTTTTTGTGGTAAAATGTTGCAGTGAAGGTAATGAATTTTGAATTTGAAACTTGCATAAGAATTAATTATGTCTTTGCTTGCCTTTTTGTTCTCTTTCCCTGTTGAGGCCTGTTAGTGTCTCAGAATCAATTATTGCTGAGAGGGCAATAAAGTAGGAGAGTTTTAGTGGTCCTGCAACTTCATGATTTGCATTACAATGTTGCTGCTCCATTTAAAGTGCTCAAATGCTTTCAATGTAACTGGGGAGCAGAGAGGAATAGTCTGAGTGTGGTAAGCAAAGAGTGTTGTGACTTAGTCAGCTAACTTCGAGGGTGGTGAGGAGTACACTGGAGCACACGCATGGCACATCCTAACACATTCGCAGTTGAACATTCATTTTTCTTTGAGCATCCTGATAAACCAACAATGATGTTGCCAGAAATTATCAAGTCAGGAGGAAAATCAAGACCACTCCCTTGCAATTTATTGCTTATTGTGCATCACAACTAGCAAAAGCAGATTTTCAGCCAAAAGGACCATGGAGCATCTAGGAAATTACTTAAGTTTAGAAATGATTGATGCAACATTACCTGCTAGATAGAAAGAATACAGCTGCTGACTTTTCCATACACTTACTTCTGTAAGTTTCTTTATTTTCACAAAGAAACCTAAATAAGTATCTTCCCAATTTTACATGTAAAGGAAATAATGATAACTCGCATTTTGGTTTGCATGGAAACAGCCAAGCTCCCTGCAGCCTATATATCATGACCTTAATGTGTTAGGAGTCATAAGACTACTACCTCACCTTTTGGAGGGCAGACAGAGTGGCACTTTGTGAGTACTTCACAGGAATGATATGAAGGGGAGTCTTGCTGCTCCATCACTGAACACGCTAGGGTATGGCTGTGCTGGGCATGTGTCTTTGTTCCAGACTAGCCTCAGCAATGTCTTCTGCATTGCTCCTCCCACAGCCTTGGATTCTGATTGCCCAGAATCTGCAGGTCAGTGTAGACCCATCACGGATTATAAAATGTAGCCTTCGTCTGGGGATTGTGCTTGCCTGCTAGATATGGTTAAGAGACAGAGATTTCCTACCTTATTACAAAATGGATGTTCAGATTCCACCTGAGATAGAGTAGGTTTTGTTTTCTATCATATCCTTGGCTTGGTTTCTAAAAAAAAAACCAACCCAACATAAACCCTTCTGTTTTT
Organism: Burhinus oedicnemus; assembly: GCA_008921705.1. Lineage (NCBI taxonomy): Eukaryota > Metazoa > Chordata > Aves > Charadriiformes > Burhinidae > Burhinus > Burhinus oedicnemus. The sequence continues at coordinate 1,792,973 of VFFE01007206.1, forward strand.
TGAACAGAAAACAAATGGATATAGGTCTCTAGTGATCTGAGTTGGGTCAACAGGGATATTTTCTGCCTGTCTAAATCATACTGAGATTTTTTTATGATCATTTTCTGTGTCATAAGACTATCATTTATAAGATAAGTGCTATCAAGAGCCTCATCCTGTTCCTGTTGAAGTCAATGGGTGTTTTTGCTATTGCTTTTCAACAGTAGTAGGATTGATGACTGAAACTGAGCAGCTGCTGAAAGGTTAGTTTTAAAGTAGAATTGTGGTCAGAAAAGCAAAGTGACCCTGTCAAGCTGACATGCTGGGAGCACTACATTTATTTTTTCTCAGTGACTTCCAGACCAAATCTGCTCAGTTTACAAGTCAAACATTTTTTATTGACTTCTAGAACTGCAACGTCAGCCTCAGTCTGAAAAATCAAAACTGTTCCTTCTGCTTCAGTCCACAGAAGATTCTGCATTTAGAACTTGTTGACATGTCCCTGATGCATGGCTGAATCTAGCCTGCCTTTCTATGTCTGTCCTAGCTCTGGAGGGTGAAAGCTGCCACAGTAAAAATACATTTTTTAGGAGAGTAAACAAATATGACTTGCAGAGATAAGAAGATACACTGGCAAAGTAAGGGCCATTTTTATAGCTTCCTTCTAGTTGCACCTACACTTTAATCCTTAACTTCTGCCATGATAGCTATTTAATGTTTTCAGATTGCTGTAGTCTGGGACTACAGAGTCTAAACCGTCTTCATTGTAAAATATATTTTACAAAAGTCCTTAAATTTTATGATAAAAGTAATGATTTCAAGATCAGTCTGAGACTTCAGAAACTACACCTGAAAGAGGTGACTCCTCCCAGGTCATGCAATTCCTCGTTTACTGTCAAGGATTCACCCAGTTACACAGGGATATGAATTGGAGAACTAATTCAGTTTATTATTTAAAAGCTCTTAACATTATATAATCACAGGAGTGTCTTCAGCAGATGCTGGCCTGTCATATCTGTGCCTTAATCCGACCCTGACCTTAGAGTCTTGATGTGACTCCTCAGGCAGCACATACATCATCTGATCTTAAACTGCTCGTTTGATTAATATGTACGGTCTGTGCTAAAGTTAAGGCCAAAGCTCTTCCCTTCCATCACAAGTGCACCAAGGTCAACCAGATTTGTTTAAAGCTTCGCAGTGATTAAGACAGTCCAGAGCAGAATGTCAACTTTCTTATAAGGGGATAAACCAGGACTATTGTTTAAGAGTTAAAAAAGTGACATAGCTTCCACTCCTGTGTTTTGCAATGCCCCTAGGCTGTTCTAGAAGTTCCTCTGGATCTTTATTTTGTTGGTTATCACAAAGAATAGTAGTCATTCCAGTGCCTGGATGTGTGTATGCATGCTTGTTTATGATGAATTGCATATGACAGATGCATATTTTTAAGATGTGCTGATTTCTACCATGCTTTATACCACACATACTGTGTTGAGTAATGCTTTGTGGAACCCAAGTCTGCTGTTTGAAACTATAGCTGTTTTTAAGGGCAGCCAAGTATTAATGATTCTTCTGAAGTGTGAGCATATGGTAATTGAGTTCCTTGGATGCTACAAAAACTTGTCAGATTTTTACTTTGGGAGATTTTTTCGTGCTTTCTCTAGGTATTTTTTGTTTAGTTCCTCAAATTCACCACCAAAAGTATTGGTGATTGTCTTCATCTCTTGAGTTCTTCCTTTCTTCTGTGGATCGCAAACTGTTTAGTGAGTTTGTTAATGTACTGCAGGTGAGACTTTTTTTTTAAAATGAGTGTGGCTAGACAGAGGAGGAGCTGCCTGTTGATCTCGTTCTGCATCCTTGGTTGCTGGTAAGCCTTTGAAGGGCAGGGGAAGATTGCTCCTCCCCAGAGAATGACTGAGCATGCACAGGTGAGAGAAGTTTTTGTGAGATGCTGGGTGGTATGAAGAATGGGATAAAGGAAGTGAGGGGCAGGTAGAAGGCTGGAGAGTAAGAAATGGAAGAGGAGTAGAGAGATTCCTTGCAAGGGGTCTGCGGCAATGCTTTGAAGGTGGTAGAAAGAAAGATGCTTTCTGGAGGTTTATTCCAGCCAGTAGTTGCTGAATGAGAAAGAAAGGCTGTTGGAAAAGTTCCAGCCTTCAAGAATGCCACCCTCGGGGTGCAGGTTGGTTTCAAATCTCTCTGTTCAGTGTCTTACCTTGCAGATGTGAACTTTCTCTTTTTCAGGCTTGGGTGTTTTGTGGTTTTTCTTTTTTTTTTTTTTTATTATTTTGGGTACCCTTAAGAGCCAGCGTCAGAAATTGGAAGTGTTTGGTATCTGTTGATGTGCTCACTTTCAAAAGAAGTTAGGTGATTTGCTCTTACTTTTCAAGTTGGCGTAAACTATGGTTGTATGTTCATGTGGGATCCTGCTTTCCCTTTGTGTTGAGTCACATAATCTCTTCAGGAACTGTGATGTCTTTCCAGTTATGTAAAAAAGCCTGGTTGCAAACATGTAGTAAAACTGGTGCATGCATGCATACAGATCAATGAATCAAATCCACTGTGTTTTACATTATTGTTTTGCTGTGTGTGCATAGCTCAGCTCTGTAGTACAAACAGTGAAGTTTGTTTTCTGGAAATATCCATGTCTTTAAAAAACAAATAAAGAAAAAAAAAATCCAAAAACAAAACCAAGAAATAACCCAGCAGAAGTAACAAAATCCTCTAAAATCCCTTCTCTTCCCCTCCCCCATTTGGGAAAACAAACAAAACTGCTAGAGTGTATGGAAGTACTCAAGTTAATGACATATTAACATGAGCTCTGCTTCTGTGCTCTTGCAGTAGTAGAATATCCAAGGGTTACTCTCTTTGGTAAAAGAACACCTAAATGTTTCAGACAACAGCAGGCTTATGGTTTAGAGAATGTTTTTGTGCTTAAGCTTATTGACTCAGATTTTTCTACTTCTTCAAAGAAAGATAATGTATAGTTAGTTGTATGTAAGTGAAGATATTAATCTGGAGGTGTGTTGTATGATATTTATGTATGTCCTGTATACTGCTGCAGAAGTGGATGAGCGATAAGAAGCTGTTTCACATGATCAGAAAGTTCTGTGCATTAAGTTGTCCTGCAAAAAGCCTTGTTTTAGCAGTTTGTAATGACTCATCCCCTTGTATGTGCCATTAATCCAATTAAGTTTGCCAAGTTCTTATGAATAGGTAAAATGAGGACAATATGGTCTCATGAGCTTCCTGCTGAAATTGTTTATGAGCAGGGGCACCACATCCGTAAAGCTGAAGTACCGTCATAGTTTAGGAGCGAAGACAGACATCCTCAAGTTTTCTTCAAGGGAGAGAATTAAACCTGAGAAGTCAGTGCTGTTTTGCTTTTCTATGAATGTAATTTCTCTCTTTCTCATAATACCTATGTACAGAGCTTGGATTTGTGATTGTAGTGTTGCTGATGTTCGACAGAAATGCAGAAAAATAGTGTTTATCATAGAATGATTAGAGTTGGAAGGGACTTTGCAGATCATCTAGTTCCAACCCCCTGCCCTAGGCAGGGACACTTTCCACTACACCAGGTTATTCAAAGCTCTATCTAGCCTGGTCTTGAATGCTTCCAGGGATGGGGCATCCACAATTTCTCTGGGCAATCTGTTGCAGGATCTCGCAACCCTGAGAGTAAAAAATTTCTTCCTAATACCTAATCTAAATCTACCCTCTTTCAGTTTAAAACCATTACCCCTTGGTCCTATCGCTACTCTTCCTGATAAAGAGTCCCTCCCCCTCTTTCCTGTAGGCCCCTTTTAGGTACTAGAAGGCTGCTATCAGGTCTCCCTGGAGCCTTCTCTTCTCCAGGCTGAACAACCCCAACTCTCAGCCTGTCTTCGTAGCAGAGGTGCTCCAGCCCTCTGATCATCTTTGTGGCCCCCCTCTGGACCCCCTCTAATAGGTCCATGTCCTTCTTATGTTGGGGGCTCCAGACATGGACATCCTTCCTAATTTGTGCATTGTAACAGTAATATGCTCTTCCTATACACTAAACAAATGAGTTTACCCCATTTTTAGTTTATACCTGACTTAAGTCATGGCTACCTTCCAAAGTAGGTACCATTCATATACCACAATTGAGCAAATGTGTATGGAAATAGCACTATGGCGTTATGAGGGGGATGAGAAACCAGATAAGCAAGTTTGTACTGCATTAGTGAAAATTACGAAGTGAGCGCAGTATGTCAAATACTTAGGATTTAGGTCTGCTTGCATGTCTCCTGATTCCCCAAAGCATCAAGAATGTGTAGTTCTGCCAGGCTCCTTTTTAAATTGTGAAAGGTTACCTCTGCAAAACTGACGCTTTCATACAGGTGCCTAAATAAGCAGGTAAAAGCTGAATTTTGCTGTCTTGAGAAGAGGTTTTGATGCGCTCTCCATGTGTACCTCCTTTGTGTGTGATCTTTTGAAGTAATTCCTGCTAACACATTTAATACAGTATGAATGAATATAAATAATGTCATATATTATGGCTATTTGAGTACCTGTTGACGTAGCACTTTCAAAGAGTCATCTTGATATATCAAGTGGCTGTTGGAATACTGACAGTTAAATTTCTCCTGTTTTGTTGTTTTTGGTTTTTTTTTTTTAAAGGAATGTCTTAATATGCATTATTTAAGCTCTTCAGTTTTTAGTGATTAAAAGTATGTCCATATGTATTAGTTTAAGTTATAATATTGTAGATTTCTGATTGTATTTTTGCTTTTACAATTGCTTGCAGATCTTGTTTTCTTACAGTAAAACTGTATAAAGTGCAACTTGCCTAAAGTCAATGATATTTTTCATCTTGTTCTCTGTGGTATTTGGTGGCCTCTATTTTTGTCAAAATCAACTGGATTTGTGGTTGTTTAGTATCAGTTCTATGAAAGCTTTCGTAACTGCAGGGCATGTAAAACCAGAAAGGGTCCTTTGGTTTGTATAGTCTAATCCATATATAGTTTATAAATCATACGATAGTCCCCTCAATTTGCCACTGTTTACCTGTCCCATTAGGTCCCATGACTTCTGTTAATCTTAGCTTTAGTCAAAGCTATTCATATCTTCCAGAAAGGCTTTCTGCCTAGGCTTTGAGATGGCCAGAAATGGAGGTCTTGAATTCTTATGTGGTTAGTTGGTTCAAGTAAATAAATCTCCTTTACAGTTTAAAAACAATAATAATTATGCATTCACTTCAGTTTGAAACTGACAGACTTCAGCTTCCAGCGGTGGATTCTTACGAGGATTTTGGGTGCTTCTGCATTAGCATGTCAGTTGAGACTGGGAATGTGCTCTGAAGCAGGTTTCCTGAGCCTTTTTTTTAATCTTCTCCTCCTCCTCCCCTGCTCTGTGTCATCTTCCCCCCCCTCCCCAGCTCTGGCTCCCTGCACTGCCATTCGCATCAGAAAGTCCTGGACCTGGTGAGCAGATTCCTTTGGAGTGAACCTCCATCAGCAGATGCATTCCAGGAACAGGAGTATAGCTAATGCGCTCCAGCTGTGGAGAGGCATTTGGGCTTGGAAAGCAGGCTATAGCTAGTCTGAAATAGCTCTTCCTTTACCTCCTTCTCCCCCTTCTCCCCTGCAAGCCCATAATGGGTGGGCATCAGGCCCTCAGTACCCTACAGATCCTTTCCTAGTGGGGCTGTGCTGCCTGTTAATGTAAACAAAGCCTTTGTTAAAGGTCAGTTTAGTACATAGTAAATTCTATCTGTGAAAGTATTTACATAAAGTGTTGTAGCATGATGATGATCTCTTGGATGATCTAAAAAGATTTCAAACTCCTAAGTTTTTTGCTAAAAGAGGGTTTTTTCAGTTCATGGCTCTTCTGAGGACAATTTCCTATTTCTTCAAAGTTCTTTTTAAAAGTCTCTAAATATTTCATAAAAAAATCTTTTAAATGTATTTTAATTAAGAATATTATTCTTTTTAAAGAGTACTGATCAGAATATCATGGGATACTAAGTCAAGTGTGATATGAAAATAAAGGATATTCAGTTTAAATTATAGAATTGTAGAATAGAATGGGTTGGAAGGGACCTTTAAAGGTCATCTAGTCGAACTCCCCCTGCAATGAGCAGGGACATCTTCAGCTAGATCAGGTTGCTCAGAACCCCATCCAACCTGACTTTGATATTTCCAGGGATGGGGCACCTACCACCCTTCTGTGCAACCTGTTCCAGTGTTTAACCACTCTCACTGTAAAAAAACTTCTTCCTTGTATCTGGTCTAAATCCACCCTCTTTTAGTCTAAAGCCGTTACTCCTTGTCCTACTGCAACAGGCCCTGCTAAAAAGTTTGTCCCCATCTTTCTTATAACCTCCCTTTAAGTATTGAAAGGCCACAGTCGGGTCTCCCTGGAGCCTTCTCTTCTCCAGGCTGAATAACCCCAATTACCTCAGCCTGGCCTCATAGGAGAGGTGTTCCATCCTTCTGATCACTTTTGTGGCCATCCTCTGGACCCACTCCAACCGGTCCATTTCTCAGCTGTACTGAGGACTCCAGAGCTGGACACAGTAGTCCAGGTGGGGTCTCACAAGAGTGGAGTAGAGGGGCAGAATCGCCTCTCTCGACCTGCTGGCCATGCTTCTTTTGATGCAGCCCAGGATATGGTTGGCCTTCTGGGCTGCGAGTGCACACTGCCGGCTCATGTCCAGCTTTTCATCTATTGTTTTATAAGCCCCAATGAAACCAGAACTACTTCCCCCCGCTGCCGTAGGTCAACATAGTCTTCTTTTGACAGGAATATAGCTAGTGCCAATTATTAAGCCTTTATTTATTGACCTCTTCTTGTTACTTTATTCAGCATTGAAATTCATCCAAGCGAGGTGGATTTTTTAGTGCAAGTTTTATGCTTGCATCCAGGCTACCCTTTTGGAATATAGGTAGACTTTTAGGTTTTTTCCATTCATGTAAAATATGTTCAGGTCATAAATAGTATTAGATTTGGATGCAGGTAGGCCCGAGAAATCATCTGCAAATATATTTCAAATATTCACTGTGAGTTATCCAAGTATACTAATTTTAAGAGTGTTTATTTCTTGTAGATCTTGTTTAATGTATTCCTTAGTTACTAATGGACTGGAAAATACTTCATCATCTTGTTGTGATACTAGCCCGTCATCCCGCTTCTCTCCAAGCATACAAGGAAAATGTAGTGAACCATTTGCCTTTTCTACTTTATTAAAAATATTCCTGTCTTCACATAGGAATTTGCCTATAGCTAGGTATTCTTCTAGTTTTTCTCATTTAGTTTAGATTTGCCAGTCAAGTTATAGCAGCATAAGCTTAGATATTAACAGGTCTGAATTAAAATCTCTGGCTCCTCCTCAGGCTCCCGTTTAGCTTGAGACAATTAATTTAGAGTCTAATTTTTAAAGGCATTTAAGTTGCTACAGATTTGGGATTTTTCATATTTGTATGGATTTTTCTTTGCTTCAATTTCTTGCAGTTTTGTTTAAAGAATAAGTCTTCTGCCATTTTCATTAAATAAAACCAACAGGATATTGTTATGGGGGAAGAAAAACCCAACCTAAACCACTGTTAAGACACTGTCATGGACAACTTTGCCAAGAAATTATTGTGTTTACTAGAACATACTTAAGAAATAAAACTTGAGTTTGATGTTACTACAAGTAGGGGAACAACAGTCCAAACTACCAGTATCTGGGTTTCTTTGTTGCTGTGCTGAACAGGAACTGAGCAGGCTACCTAGTTTGTCAGCCCATATAGCACTGAGATGTAAATTTTGTATTCACGTTACTACTTCCTAGATGTACACTTTAAGTAAATGTTTCTCTTAGATGTACGCTTTACAGTCTTGGGACATTCGTGTGGATAACAGAACTCAAAATACTCATTCACCAAAGATCTAAATTAGAGTAACAGAATTTTGTTATTGAAAAGTATTTTTAAAAAATGGCCAGCAAGCACACTATCCAGTTTTAAAATCTTTAGAGAAAAGTTATTGCATTTTCAGTCTGTGCGGTTCCTGGTTTTGAAGAACTGTTACAAACTGTGTGCCTGTCCTATTTATAGCTGGCAATTTTTCTGCAATTAACAAAATTGGTCATGCCTCCTCTTAAATACAACTTGGCCACCTCCTCTGTATTGTTCTTTCATGAAGAGTATTCTTGACTTCATTGACATTCAATAATGTTGAGGTATGTTGCTAATTATTCCCAGCATGAATGCCTGCTTATAATTGCAATTTATCATGAATGCGTAAGATTTGTTAATGATTTTTTTTGAAACTTTTTTTTGCCTCAAGTCTTGAGGGTTTTATTGTTTCTAAAGCTGCTGAATAACCTGCTGGTTTGAAAATAGCAGTTAATGCATACCACCTACTGGTAATAATTACATCAAAGCTTTTTGCCCCTTCTAGTGTGCTAATACTGTATAGCTTTATGAATTCTTTCCAGCCAAAGAGCTCAATGTTCCTTCAGTGCATCACAGTTTAGAGGAGATTTCTACCAGAAAAAGACTGACTTTCCTGTATACCAAACAGGCATATATATTGCATCTGACCCCCCCCCCAGGAAGTTCCTGGACATAGTAAAGGCATTCCCTGTCAATATAGTACCTACATAACCCACCTCTTAACAATGTGTTTTGCTGAAGCCAGAGCACTACAAAGGAGATGGAAAAGTTGGCTACTCTAAGCTAAATGGTGGCGATTTGCATGTGTGGTAGATGTGCCTGGCTGTGTGCTTTTTATGAGCTCGGCTTTCTTATAGCTCAGATCAGGGCTGTGCTAGATGCGGTTTGGTTTGTTTGAGCTGATTCCTGGAGCAGTTATTTAAAACTTGTTTCTCTCAAGCTGTGCTCCACACGGTAGCACTGCATTTTTCCTGGGATTGACTCTAGTTTGGTGAGTGGCTCCACTGCTCTGGAATGAATTGCTTGTAAGTTTGGGAGTCTTAATTTCAGGCTTGGAAGGAACTCTTGTATACTGGCAGAGTATTGAATTTTATTCCCCCCACCCCCCTTCCTCACATGTTTCTGGGTAGAGAACGTTTCCTGAGATGGGAGTGGCAGCAAATACAAATTTTATAAATTCTATTAATAAAGATTAACCTTTGTGTACTTTATAGACACTGAAACAAAATTTGTTGACTGTTCATGATGTTTCTTTGTCACCATGCTTTTGTACTTCCTTTGGAGTGAAGTAGATCTTTCAAAGACTGACCAAAGATAGGGTTCTGGAGATACTTTACTCCAAGGTGCAGTCTCTGCTGGTAGTGTGGGTAAGACTTGTTACACGTTTGGCTTTCTTTGTTTTATAAAATCCTCTAATGCTATCCCTGAAGACCCTGGATCCTCAAATATCTCCACCTCTTCAGAGCAGGAAGGACTGGCTCTTGGCATCAGGCAGTGGAGGGCTGTGACAGCACTCTCAATATTTCAAAGCAAGGTCTATGGGAGACCCAGGGCAAATGCTTTGTGATGTTGATGGGACCCATCTGAATCAGAGTCCGTAGATGCTGAGGAGAATAGACATACACGATCGCTCCCGAGGGTGGCTGCTTTTTGCAACATTTGCTAATGTCTGCCGTTGCAGCTGAATATAGTTTCAGTGCAAGTAGAGCTGCTATGTGATGAGGCAACTGGAGGTAATGGGCATTCCATTGATAGGTCCCTTCTGCACCAACCTAAATACCACTTTATAGGCTGAAATAAGCTAGACTTCAAAATAAAAACATTTACATTCTATACTCAATTTTAGTGGAGGAGAAAGCAAAAAAGAAGGTATTTGGGTAGGACTTTATTCAGCACTAAACTCTCAAGTAATCATATTATGTGTTTTGGACTCACTGCTAACTACCGGATTCTTGATACTGCTAATTGAATTCAGGGCATAGGCTTTCAAAGAGCTTTAATTCCCATTATATTGTCTGTATTTGATACTGTATGTGAAGATTCACTGAAATGTGCAAAGCAGCAAGACATATAAAAAGGGAAATGACGACATGATCTCAGAGTGAGCAGACAGATTCAGAAAACAATTATGAAAAGGGAAGTTATTTGTGCTGTGTAACTTCTTATCTGGACTGTGACCTTGAAAGTGGCATTTATACTGTCTGCCTGTGAAAAGCAGCTTCTTTCTCCACTGCATTTCTTCATGCACCGATTAGAAAAAGAAGGGGTGGGATTTGTAGAGCAACCTCTATGAAGTCTAAGCATATGTCTCCCAATTACTTTATATACTTTAATGTAGTGTAAAAAAGATGGCAAAATCTTCATGTTAATCTTAGGTTATGCATTCCTCTGGTGGAGAGGGGCTTTTGGAGGGATGGAGCTGTGTGAGTGGTGGAACTGTTTAGTAGCTGAAGCTGTGTAAAATGTTGAGAAGTAGTTCTTGCCTAAAAAAGAAATGCTACTGTTAGGATGAGGGTCAGGAAACAAGGGACTCTCTACTAGCTGCCTAATCACTGTGTGCCATGGAGTTTCCACCTGTGAGTTATATTATAGCTTGAGTATACCTAGACTCCATATTGTTGAGCCTTTCCCCTGTGGGACATGTGAAATGCCTGAAGGAACTGCTACCCTTTGATCAAGGGGTAACAATAAGGATGGGGCTGCTAGGCAATACATAGAGATGCAGGGCTCAGCAGTGAGGAGGCTTGCAGATCTCTGTCATGTTGTCGTCAGTCACTTCTGAAAAGATATTTGGAAGATCACCCATCTGAGCTTGTCTCTGTTCAGAGAAAAGGTGGTTTTCTTCTAATTTAGCTGGTAGGGCAAATAGCATGAGAGATTTTTCTTTCAGATATGTTGTGAATATTAGGGAGGAATGTGAGTTTTACTTCACATGCACCAATTTCAAATTATATTGTTAACTGTGAGTTTATTTTGGGTCAGTTAAAATAGCTGGAATGAGAATTTTTTTTTCTTGAGTGAAAGCACAATTTGAGACTGCAAGGGGTATGAGTTGTGGCGCACTTTTTTGTTATGTTGAGGTGTTTTTAAATTTGATGGCAGTGCACAGAGAGTAGTTACCCTCTGTGCAACTCAAAGTAAAGTTGGATAAAGATTCTGTACGTGTCTTGCTTCCAGATCTGGGCATAACAGCGCATGGGCATAGGGAAGGAAATAGGGGCGGAGGGTGGGAAACTAATGCGCTGAGCATGGTGCACCCTTCCTGTGAGCTAGTGTCCCAAGCAGAGCTGTCCCTATCCATGTTGTGGGCCAAGCATGCTCCTGAATGATTCTGGCACAGAAGTCATGCCAAACTTGCTTTTCCTCTTTTTTTTTCTTCCTCCAATTGCAGCTGCAATTTGATGGATGGAGGAAAACGAAACACAACACAAAGTGATTTATTTAGGGTCATGGAAAGCCAAAATATTTAAGCAGATTTATTGTTATCTTTAAAAAAAAAAAAATCAAAACACTGAAACCTACACTATTTTTAAACAAATGTCTGCTATTTTAATCTGATTCAGATTTCTTTAAGAAAAGAAGCCCTGTGTTTTCCCAGAAATATGACCTTTATGTTGATATACTTCTGGTATCTGTAGAGGCCAAATGCAGACAAATAAAGCAGTTAATACTGGCCTATGTTAATGTAAAACCTATAGCATCTTAGTAAGGAATAATTCATATGGCTAGGTGAAAATGGAATTAAAACTTGAGAATCTTGTACTCAATGTTTTCAAGGGCCAAAGTAATTCCCATTTTGCAGTTGTAATGAAAGGTTCAGCAGAATGTCAGGTTGCTGAAGCTCAGCTTGACGAGGAAAAATGATTCCCAATTAAAAAAAAAACCCAACCAACCAAATAAATACTATGCAGTCCTGTTGCCACTTCAAGTTATTAGTGTAATGGAAAAAGTTAGTCTGTAGTTCAGCTACGAGTTCCTGGGGTAGCCAAAGATGATCTTGATGCTGTGGCTTGCTGCAGCATTGTGCGACATGAGATGGAGAGGAGGCCGTAGGTCCCTTTGCCTAGACTGCCATCATCTGCTCTTCATGCCAGTCAGCTGTAGGGCACAGAAAGGATTGCTGACCGATCTTCAGCATGAATTGTCTTGTGCCAGGGAGGTGTTTTATTCAGAGCTTTGCATACAAGCCTGAGCTCCGTCAATTCAGGATTAGCTCCAAAAACAAAGTCTCTGGTGTATGTGTGTGGTTTATCCCTCAGTTATAGAGAAGACAAGAGGAAGAAGGTGCTTTGCCTGCATCAGGACATCCAGGAACTCTGGGTGCTGTGGAGGGTTTTTACCTCCAGCCACAGCCTGAGGAAGCAAAAGTCTAATCGAGCTTCCCAATCCTGTCCCAACAGAGACTGCCAATCCTGGCATGCCCTGCACTGCACCGCCCCGCAGGGAAGGCTGAGATAAAGTGGGTCTGATCATTTTTATTTCTTGGCCTGCTCCTGCAGGCATTGCATTCAGAAGCTTTCCCTTTTGTTTAGAAACATCCATTGTACGTGGTTTAATTTCATCAAACTTTATTTATCATACTTTTAAAAAAAAAAAAAGTGCATTATCTACTTTTTCATTAAAAATGCTCTCAAGCAAAAAAAGCCAAACTTTTGCTGCTTCTGATGTCCTGCTGTTACTCCCCAGTGTTCATGTCTGACTTAAAGATTAATTAAAATAAATATCAAGTGCTACTGAAATAATTAATAAATTATACAATTTACATTCGATTGTAAGTGGAAGAATGTCTTACACTTCCCTTTAAAAAAATCAGCATGGCTCCAGAAAGGAAGGAAGCATGCTAATTACAATGCCTCCATGAGATTTTACAATTCGTGGCTGAGAGTTGATCAGAAGATGCAAAGGAGGCAAAGCAAGCGTTTTAATGTTTGAGACTTCAGTGCTTCTAATCCCAAAGCTTGCTATTAAAATACATAACAAAACTTGTGCAATTGCAGTAGTTTGATATTTCCTGAGCTCTTCCATCTAGAAGAGTTAGAGACATTTAAGGTTGGATGCTAGTTCTGTGCTGCTTTTGGCACTGAGGTAACACAGCTGGAGTTTTTCCTAACTTACAGTGGTTAATGTGAAATCAGAATTAGTCTCTTTAGCTTTTTACAGAATATCCAAATGTTTCATAACTCTTTTTAACGTATATGTTATGACCAGCACTTACGCACCTTTGCCTGGCACAGAGGGAAGAGCAGAAGTCCTGCCTTTGACAGAAGCAGCAAATGTAGTGTGTCCAATGCACAGTCATTCTGTCCAGTGTTGTGCGTTAGCATCTTCATATTGTTTCATAAACCTCTGAACATATCTGTTAATTTGGAAAGTAATAGCATCTGTTAATAGAACAGTGATGAGAAAGAAGAATAGAGAAGTCTCTTCTACAAGGCTGGGTGTAAAGGTATCTTATAGGAATTATAAAGCCATCTTAAATATACAATCATGAAAACAGCTGTGCAGGGTCAGATTGACTTGGAGGGCAGGAGATGATGCCCAAGAGACCAGTGGAGGACCAATATGAGCATGGTATTTTTCTCATATAGTCTCTTGGCCCCCAGCCCCGTGGCTCCTGAAACCAGAGGGTGTTCTACCTTGTCTCTTCGGTTAACCTTTGCACTGCCTCTCTCTTGCTCCCATTCCTCTAGTGTCTTAACATTCCTCCTGTTCCTTCATGATACTGAAGCACCAGTAGCAGTAGTACTGAGAATATAGTGGAAGCAGTCTGGATGCTCATTATTTCTTTCCTCTACTAAATGGGAGAGAGCCAACTGCAGTAAAAATCCAGCTCAGTTTTTGGCTGAAGAATGTTTATTGCTGTGTGGGATTAGTCTGTGCTCCAGATGAAGAGTTGCGAGGCTTAAGAATGTGCACTGCTGTGAGTTGTTGGAAATCTGAACAAGTCCTACACTGAAGAGATGTAAGGTTTTTGGGGGGAGGCAGGAACTGTAATTTTTTCAGATCTGTAGGGAGTTTTGTTCAAGCTACAGAAACTCTACGTTTCTGAAGTAGAGGCCTTCGCTGTTTCCTTCCAACCTTCAAGTCCCTGTTTGATAGCATGGCAGGTTTACAGCCCCCATTAAAATGTTTTCACTTTTTTTGGTTGGTTTGTTTTCCCCCTCCTCATCTTACTACTTGAAACTGCACTTTTTAAAAAAAAAAAAAAGCCAAATACTTGGGAAATATGAACAAGAATGGATAGTCTGGGAAAGTTTTGTGAGTACTGAAGTCATGGTTTTGTAACTGGATATTTTGGGGCTGGTCCTGTAGGAGTAGTGCTGCTTCCTCTGCCTTCTAGAGGAGCCTAGGCAGGAGGCTTCAAACTTTAGTGTCAAGAAATGTCTTGAAATCTGAACAGTTAAACTCCATTATCAGTATGACCCAGTGTCCTGTGCTAGCAGACAGCTTGCCTAATACAGTCTGTTATAAATTCATAATGTTCTAATTACCACAGTAACATCTGACAGGATTTGTTTAAGATTATTGCCCTCATAGTTCCATAGAAAGTTTTATTTCCTGCAGGAAAAGCTCAAAACAAACCACCAAACAATGTTTCCTTGTCATTTTGATCTGAGTAAGAGCAGGGAAGTGTATAGTTGCCCAGGGCTTCCTGGCCTTATTATAAGTCTTGTGCCCTCCCATTCCTCATAGTATGTAATTCAATGCTCTGGAATGGTGAGATGCAACTGAAAATACAGTTGTGTTTGTGATGTAGGCACTTAACAAATCATCTCAGCAGATGCAAGCAATTACAGAAGTTTGGTGAATGATGTGTCTGTTAATTGTGATGGTCATTAATACACTTACTGCCCTGAAGCCTCTTATAACTCCTGTTTTACTACTTAGTTTCAGGCATGTAGACACAAGTATTCAATTTACTTTCAGTCCATGTTTTTATCATGTACCTCTCTTCCATTACAAACACTATATTTTCATTTTGGTCGCCAAGCTATTTTCTGACACAGGAAAGATTGTGCCTTTCCTAAGTCTAGAACAAACTAACATCTTGATTGTAGTTTGGAAAAATCAAATCAAAACATAGAATCTTATAAATAGGTATGTGATTGTACAGGGACTGTACAGTATATGTATAACATTTATGCTTAGAAAAATACTTTCTGAAAAGTTTTTTCTTTTTTTTAAGTCGGATTAAGAACGTTTATTTTTTTTCCTAGGGGAAAAATGAGAAACACAACAAAGAATAACTGATTAATTTGATAATGCTGATTACTATTGGGTTTTGACCTAAAGACTCATTAACCTTTGTCCCAAAAAGCTTATCTAAATAATTCAGGATTTATATTGGGAGTGGGAGAGGAGAGGATGTGGATTTTTGAGCTCTGTTGGAACATCACTGGCTCTGCATTTAGAATAGACTTGACCTTTCTCAGGCTCAGGTCCTGGGCTCTATGTACACCAGACTTTCTCAATTGCCTTTTTTTTTTTTTTTAAAGAGGAGAGAAGTCAACGCTTGTCTGGCTTGAAAATGTTTTTAATGCAGGTTTTTAGTTTGCAAAACTAATACCTTCAGAAAACAGGATGTTTGAGGTGACTGTCATGGAAAGAAAATGTCCATTGACAGTTTTGTGGAGTACGTGTTGTTTCTTGCATTGTGTGAGAAGAGACACAATGTTGGTGGTTGTGAGACTTCTTTGAAATATTTTAAATATATTTCACTGCACTATTGCACTGGGATGGAAGACAGAATAGCAAGATCAAATGAGGGGAAATATTTCTCAGTTTGTAGTGCTGTATGTCTGTCTTTGCAGCTAGCTTTAAATAAGGTAGCAAAGATTAGTATGTTAAAGGACATTTGTGCCTATTAATTTCTCTAATGAAAACTCACAAGGAATTTTGAGAAATGGAGACCATCATAGGCTTTAAAAAGGAAGTTTGTGTTGGGAACAAATACTAACTCTCCTCAAATCCTCTAAAGACATACAGAACAAAATTCAGCAGTCGGTTATGCAAAAGAGAAATTCTTATCTGGAATTTGAATTCATTTCTTTGCACAATTTAAGGGAAGCTTAGGACTTACGGAAGTATCAAAAGTGTACATTTTTAGTTCATCCTGATTATTTTTCATATAAATGATTGCAAGAGCTGTGTGGAAAAAATGAGAGCATCAAACTGACCATCTAAAGAAATAAATTCAGGCAAATTAGCCTTCACTGCATTCAATGTTGAACAAATTCAAACTTCAAGTTGTAAGAAAAGCATTTCTTGGAAATAAATATGATCTGTGAGGAAATGTTAAAGGAAAAAAAATTAGAAGGTGCAGGTTGCTTCATGATTTTCTAGATTGGGTTTTGTGTGCATCTTCAGTGATGTTAATTGGACGTACAGTAACTTTGAGTTGTGAATTCCTTCTGACCACTTGCAGTTGTTAAAAAAAAAAAAAGTGCTGGATCAAGGTAACTTCAAGTGACCATCAAGCCAGGTACAGCACAGTTGAAAATGGGTGAAATAACTCATCCACCTGAATAGCCTAAACTGCAAGAGGGAAAAGTCTGTTCTGTTCCTAAATTAGGAAGGGTCCATTTTATATCCACTTTAAAGCTAAGCCAAGGCTTTTCACAAATAGCAGTTGATTACGTATGTTTAAGTGCTTCATTTTGGGGTAACTTCCAGGTTGAAATGCTCTAAGGCGTTTTTAGAAATGCTGCACACCTGAACATTTCAACTGAATGTGTGTAAACTGCAAAAAAGAAAGATATCCTATGCAAGGGATAGCTGGGAGATTCATCTTGTCTGAATTTAGGATTCTGCTTTGTATTTTCCTATAGTGGAGGCAGAGGTTGGATTCTCTGTGTGGTCGACAAACACAAGAGCACACTTTGGCATGCGCAAGTTTGCATGCCAGGATTCCCATCCTAAAGTGGCTGTTCCTTCTTTCACTTGACTGAAGGAAGTCTAGACAACTAGATCAGACCAGGGTGTCCGAAGTTGGCTCAGCCAAGTCACATTTTTTATGCATAACTTGAGATAACTAAAAGTGAGGCCTCCAAAATAGTTATTTGTTTTAAATGTTTCCTTAGAATGGCTTACCACGCTTGTCATAAGGATTCACTCAGATTAGTGCGTAAAGGTAGTAGAACAGAA
Organism: Burhinus oedicnemus; assembly: GCA_008921705.1. Lineage (NCBI taxonomy): Eukaryota > Metazoa > Chordata > Aves > Charadriiformes > Burhinidae > Burhinus > Burhinus oedicnemus. The sequence goes on from VFFE01007206.1 coordinate 1,809,997, forward strand.
ATGAGAACAAACTGGTTGCCTTGACTAAACCAGCACCTCAAAGGTTTGTATTAACTTTAAGGAATGTTGATTGATTTTTTTTTTTTTTTTAATACATCTGTTCAAAGTTAAAGCTCTGAAATTTCACAAAAAAGGGCTTCTGTCCTTGGCCTTTTCTCCCTCCCTCGACAGAGGAGGTTAACAGACAACACCAGTGTTGTGATCAAGAATGGTTTCATTAAATAAGCAGAGTAACTGTTTGTAGTGTGAGGCTTTGGGAGTTGAGCTTCCAGCAGGAAATACCAGGAAGTTCAGAAGAGCCTGTTCTCATAGCATGGGATGGTGCCGAGCTTTCTGCCACAGAAAGATACGTAGGGAGGAGCTCTTGCTGGAATTAGCCTGAAGAAATGTGATCGTTTAAGAACATTCCTCTCTTGTCTGGATGTTTCAGCTTTGTTGGTGTTTACCTGATGATTGATTTTCAGCATTGGATTGGATTTAAGGGTTTTTCAACGTGTAAATAATTAAAGTGTCTGTTGTTTCCATTAACAAAAGAAAGGGTGTGTGATTGCAGGTCTAAAGCATGAAGCTGGGATACTGGGAGGCAGATGCAACCCTTACTCTTTATGCTATGTATCCTTGTTAATGCTGCTTTGAAATCTGTAGATGAAAAAGAATTCTAGCAATGTAAATGAATTATTATTTTGATTTGTCATAACACAGCTAATACTTCAGAGAAGATGGACACCACTCAAATGCTTCCCTGAGAAAGCATATCAAAGGAGTACTTTTTTCTTCTTCTTCCCTGCAGTGTACCTTTCTGACTTTGCCTAATTGCAGTGATGTGAGTTTTTGCCAGGCACAGAGATACATATTTAGTCCTACAGTCTCTCTTACTGGTTGGAACAGTAATAAAATTCAACAGCATAGTTTTCTAGTTTAATTCTGAGTGAAATAGTTCACTCATAAAGAATTAAAATCCATAAATCCATGAAAAAATAATTGAAATTCATTATCATTTCAATAGGAGAAGAGCTTCCCACTGGAAACAATGACTTTTATTTTTTGATTAGCAATTTTGAACCACAGAGTTGATATTGTTCTCCAGTAGAGCAAACTGACAATGATATAATTCCACTAGCTTCAGTCATCATTTTCTGTTGCAAGAAAGGGATTTGTTGTTGCTGTAGACGAGCTACAGTTTTAACATGTTTTTTCCAAAGGAGATTCAAATTTAGTTGTTATTTCTTTAAAATACTAAGCTGTACACAGACTAACCAAAAACATGTGAATTGGTACAACCAGAAAATGCAAACGGGACTAGCTTCACTTCTTGCAGCTCTGACAAAGGATCTGTTTGCCCTCTGTACTGAATGTGAGCAAGCTTAAGCATCCTGCAGAAGCCAGTGAGATAATCTATGCTGTTGCATGTCTTCTCCAAGCTGCACTGGGAGAGTTTCTTCTTGAAGTTGGCAGGAAAGGCCTTGGTTTGCTAAGTTGTTGACTATTTTGTGATAGTTGTAACCAGGTTCTTGATGGTAACTCTTACTTTTCTGTACCGTGCAAGTTGCATGTTCCCAGTCTTTGAACTCAACTGCACATTAGTTTACATCTCCAAGAGCCTTGAATACCAGTCATCATATTTTTGAAAACACCCAGCCTTCCTTTGCTGTACATTGGGAAGAGGAGCTTCCTACAGTAAATGTTGTCTTTGTATTTCTTGCTGTGTGTTAAGCTGGATATGATTCAGTATGCATAGACACTGTCAAATTCCTAAAGTAAGTATTAACCATTACTTATGGCTGGGACATTGTTCTATTTCAATGTTTATGTTGGAAAACAGTTGTCATGGGGATTAGTGGGTTTGCTCATCTTGATAGACAAATTATTAATTCTTAGCTCAGGTCCCTTAAAGAACAAGGAACAGGCTTCTGTCAACCTGAACTCTTCACCTTATTTCAAATGGGCTGCCACAAATTAGTTTTTCAGTGTTTAGTATTATGAAAAAAGTTGTGGTCTGTCTCCTATGAGACTGAAGGTTAGCCTCATAGAAGGATATGAACGGATGACACTGAAGACCTGTGTAACTTTTAATCACTCCAGAATTGCACTGGAATTCTAGTCTGATGGACATGTGGTACCTGTGTGCCCCACAGTCACTGGAGGAAGAATTAAGAAACTTATAATAGGATTCTCAACCAGAAGACTGAGCATGAAGCTGTTTCAGGTAGCCAGGAGAAAATAACAGCCTTGATGATTTCAGGTAAATCCTCATTTCAGGGACCTGTATGGTCAACTCCGGGCTGCTGAAATCTGCCTGCTTTCACTACAGTGCTAAGGCCTAAATCTTCTCTAAAGGCGAGAAAATGACACATGCATGTTCTCAGGGATACCTTGGTGTTATTAAAATAAGCAGGCAATTTTCTTCTCTTAGGTCAAAAAAGAAACTTGGTTGGAGTTTTCCATATTCATAGTGTGTCCTTTAATGAGTGTTGTGCACACACTGTAGTACACCTATATTTTCCCAATCTCACTTAAACGAAAGTGGAGGATATGTTGTTCCTTGTCAAGATCTGATTCCATGCGTGTCTGGTAAATGTGCTGTGTGTATAGCAGGCTTACACCACAGGAGAGCTGGGAAGAAAAAATGCTTGGTTTAAATACACCTACAGCTCTTAAGAAGAGGGTGATGAGATGCTCAGGTTAACAGTACTGTGGTAGGTCTGAGCATTTGCAGGTAAACTTTGAGTCCACTGCCATTATCTGGCAGGAACAAGAATAATCCTCCTTAGGTCCCTATAGAGACATCTGATGCTTGCTTATGTTTCATGTCTTGCTATGAAACTGCCTGTTCCTTAAGTGTTGGTGACTAGCAGGAAAGGAGAGCCCAACTGAAATTGCCTACATAATATCCAATTTCTTTGAGGCTTTGTGAAAATATAACTTCCATGTTTTTTCCTGGTAATGTCCAGGACATCTACTTGACAGTCAGCAAAAGAGAATTAAAATGTTGAAAGTTAGACTGTCTCCATGTGTATGTGTGAAATGTCTTTGTTTGCCAAATCATGGATAAAGAGTGTACTTCTGTAAACTTTATATTTGAAAAATTTAGATTAGTTCAACTGAATTGATGTTTTTCTGGGGATATATTATATTTTATAGCAAAGCTATTTTTGTACTGAGTATAATTTTATAATAATACAGGGTAAATCATCGTGATTCTGCGAAACTGTCCCTGTCTAGCAGGAACATTCTGGCACTGTAGCATAATCTCCTGACTTTTTGTTTCACCTCTTAAGCTGCCAGAATTATTTGGACTGTAAGTGGTGAACATTACATGAGGAGAAGTAAGGAAGTAAGGGATAGAAAATACCTCCAGGCACTGAAGGACAGCAAAACCACGGCAAAGGGAGCTTTCAGGTCTCTGCTGTCCTCATCAGTTTAATCTGCATCTTCAGCACCATCTCTGATCTGCTGTCACTCACCTACTTGTCCTGGTTGATCAGTCTGCTTCCAAAACAGTAAGTCATGGATGGCAGTGAAGAAGCATGTTCTGTGTTTACATCTGTACCGCTTCCACTAACTGAGGCACTGGTGGTCTTGAAACCCAGAAACATTACATCAGAAGCAACACGCTGATGGCAATAAAGAACGCTTTTTTTTTTTAGAAAGCATTGAAGTTTTGTCCTTTTCAATACAAAATCCTGTTGGTCTGCAAGACAAATGCAACCTATAATAATTCGATGATCATAGGTCCAGGACCTAGTGGAAGAAGAGTGTTAGTCTTTCAAAAAAAATGCATTTCATAGCATTACCTTTAAGTTTTGTGTCTATAGCCTTCTACTGTTTCAGCACAGATAAAAAGAAATCTATAAAGTATTGTTCTGGAAAAAATAGGTCCTGTTTTTCTTGGAATAATGCTGTTGCACTTCTTGCTAAGTTGGTCATTCAGAAGAGAGTATCTTTTAACTAGCCTCTTACCTTCTATGGTGTTTTCCTGATAGTTCCTCCACAGGGGTTTCTATTTTGGAGTGGTGGTTTTTCATTTGGTTGGGGTTTTTTATTTTTGAAAATACTATGCTTGTTGCAACTTTAGGGTATGTTTGTGTCTAATGTACCAAGACTTTGGTGAAACGTAATGTGACACATTTCCTTGGTTTCTATTTCCCTAAACAGAAAATCCATCTCTGGAGTGCATCAGACTTTTGAACAGTCTTAGCTCTGTACAAGGGTGCAAATGCCAAGTTAAACACACACTTCTCAAAAGCAGTACTTTTCTGTCTGTACAGGGTGGGGAAAGGATTATGTACGTCTTTGCTTCGTATCACATATCTAGACTTTCTCTGTTTACCTTCTCCCTAACCCCACTGCAGAATCCAGAGAGATGAATTTTTCAGTGTTTTTTTTCCTTAAGGCATGTTTTCTTTGAGGTTTTTTTTCCTGTGCAGCTTTGCCTTAGTTTTCCTATGCTGTTTTTGAAAAGGGAACAATCATTGGGAATGAAAATTTATGAAGTGAGCCCAGTCTAGCAGTATCTCTCTTCAGAAGAACCTGGCTTTAAAAGATTTCCTTAAAAAAACAAGGAGAAAGGAATTGAAAAAGAACAAAAGAAAAAGGAAAGGCTGCTATGGCCTTTATCTTAACGAACTTTTTTTTGCAGGTCACTATTTATCCCAGGGTTTTAAATGAAATGTAATCAATTCTGTAAATACATGTTTATACAATCAGTTTAATACACGCATGCAGAGAACAACTTGTGGGGGAGATTGGGGGTCTTAATGGGTCTCACACTGAATCTAAATAAGCAATATCATACTGCTGTGAAAAGTATTCATCCTGGGATATGTAAATGGGTGTATAACCTGAAAAGCAAGTGATGTATTATAGAAGTTTTAGCTGGATCATTGTGCTATGTTTAGGTGCCCTACTTCAAGGAGGACCAACTAAAGACAAAGCAGTGAAAATGAGCAGAGATCTATCAGAGTATTGAGTGGGCCTCAAGAAGGCTAGTTAGCTTTGAGAAGGCTGCAGAAGGAGGACACAACAGTGTTCGTTTATGTAAATAGCTGCTGCAGAGATTTTTAGTCTGTATGCTTGATGGAATGGAAGATAATAGATTTTTATTGCAGCAAAGATGACTTAGAATAGGCATTAAGAGAAGTTGTAATAACTTATCAAAAATAAAAACAACCTACGAAAACCCCAACCATAAACAACAAAAAGCCCTCACAGCTTGATCTGATACCCTGAAAAGAGTGAGACCTTTAAGAACAGGTTAAACAAATAGCTATCAAGAATTGTGTGACATTAATTGATCCATTGCTGGTTCAAACAATGGATTAGATTATCTTCTGGGGTCCCTTCCATATATATGACTTTATGATGATAAATTTTTAGTATAAAACAGATTTTTTTTTTAATAGGGAAATAAAAGTTAGATTGGAGCACATCAACTGGTGCTGAAAAAAAAATAAAATCACCTAAGTGTTAGTTAATCATGTTTTCAGTGTTTGACTTCCATGAACCTGTGAATGAGTGAATTTTAATAGGCGAAATGTTCACAGGAAATAAATTTTATATTTTCACTCAGAGCTCTTCCAGAATCAAATCTTGACTTTGCATGCATATTGTATGTATTGGCAGCATGTAAACAGAGTAAAATCAGTGGCCTGGTAATTTTTTTCCTGACAAATAACCAGTAAAACACATCTTGAATTTTGGCTGTCGAATAAACATAATCACTTACTTGTAAATTACCCACAATTAAAAACTATGAAAGAGAGAGACATAACTAATAAAATCTGAAAGGGACAATTTATGTAACGATCAGGAAGAAGCCAGATTATCAGATAAACTGGTTCATTCTGCTGTAGAGTATCAATCTAGTATTTGAGAGTGATTAATTTCTTTTGGAAAGCTAATATCCACTGAATAGTGAGGACCAACGAAAAATGGTGACAAACAGGATCTAAAGAATGATGAAAGGGAACGGGCAAAGACAGTCAAAAATGCTGATAGGAGAAGGCACTTACAGATTGTCTCAAACCTGGTAAAGTACTTTTTACTGTAAGTGTTCATACCAATTTATTAGCAGTGTGTGTTTAACTAGCAATTAATCTGCAGTGTTCAGAATTGTTTGTGCCTCCTGTTTTCCATAACTGTTTCTCCAGTGACTGAGTCAGGTTTGCAGAACTGATTTCATAAAGATGGCTGCTGACAAAGACCGAACCTGCAATGTAAACAGCCCCTGACTTATCGATGTGAAGTTACTGCTTTGCTTATTTGCAGATCTCTGCAAGATGTGAACTTCTTATGCCTTCTTGCAAATATTTTACACTGCTGAATATATTAAGCTCCTTTCAGCATAGGCTATCCATGCTGCAGTATTGCATACCACGATGAGTAGCAGCAAATAACCATACAGTTTTTAGTTGTAACTTTCCCAATGATATAGCAGGCTTCCTTACATTCGTGTTACCTTGAATGTGCTGCATTTCTTACTTTTCTAATTCAATTTTTTGCTGGTCATCAAAATAGTAAATGTCTGTGTACTGGACACAGTAAATCAACATCTAGAGAATTAAGTCAAATGTTTTGAGTCAAGTATCCTGCAGTATCTCACAACAGCAAAGCGTATAACTAGGGAATGGACAAAAATTTTCTCTTAGTCAACAATGACTGCAAACATGGCAGGCTTCATTCAATGTCTAAGTGTTGTCTAACAGATCAGTGTTCTAGAAAACTAGACTCCTGGGAAAAAACCTCTTAATGATGAAGTTGCATAAAGCATCTTTCCCCAGCCAGTGAACAACAATCAGATGTCAGTACCATATTCCCTTGATTGCGGGGTTTTTTTGGTTTGTTTTTAAGAATGTCAGAACCATTGCTTGGAATTAGGTGGCTTATGCTCAGGGCAGTTTCAGAGATGCCTCACGTTGTGTTGTGAACTTTCACGTCTTCCCAAAACGTGCAAGACAGCAGTATAGTTATTAGTTTGCACCATTACATCCTTGAATTCAGCAGCAGTTTTACTTGTGATGATGGGTCTGGAACCTCTTTTTTTTTTTTTTTTTTTTTTTTTTTTT
>VFFE01007206.1:1827189-1863880 GCA_008921705.1 Burhinus oedicnemus
TCTCATTTTTTTTTTTATTTTTTTTATTTTTTTTTTTTTTTTTTTTTTTTTTTTTTTCCCCCCAAATGCCATTATGGTAACTGCTTTCTACCACTGCCTCAGACACCACCATCCAGGAAATGTTTCATAATTCATTCGGTATGTATGTGAATCTTCTTGCAGTTTCTCATGCTGCTTTGTTTGTTTGTTTTGTTTTTTTTAAATAAATATCTCTTGACAGAAGTTGTAAGTAGAAGTCAGAACAATGCCCTGGTCTGTGGGGAACCTGGTCAGGAAGGGTGGTATGCAAGTCCATTCTACCTCATGCTCCCCATTTAAAAAATACTTATTGTGGAGGGGAAACCAAACCAAACCTAAAAATGGTTGCATTCAGTAGTATTTTCAGTAATGATGGTTAACAGCTCTATAACTGTTCAGCTGGTGCCAATAGCATTTTCATATTGCACCTTCTGGGGGTTACTATCTTGCTATTTAAAAATAAATAGACTGATATATAGGCAGACACACCAAAAAGAGGTAGTATTACTGTCAACTCCACTATAACTTTCAGCCCGTTAACATAAAACTCCACCACTAAATCTCTCAGGGTAAACTATGCAGAGATAGAAAAGCCCCAAGGTATTAAGAGTGATTTTGATATAAATTCCAATTTTACTTTATGACCATTTTACAGCTGTTTCTAGATATCTTTTCTCATAAACTACAAGGTACAAGGCAAATGTTACCTCTTTTTTTTCTGCAGGGTTTCAGACAGTTGGTTTATTGTGACATGTTAGCAGCCTTTTCTCTGCACTGCACATTCATAAGAATGAATTTTAATGAGACTAAGCTAGCAGAAGAGCCATAAAGAAGATGCAATTATGTTTTAAGTATTCATAAAAAAAGTTACATTAAATTTACACATTTTGATTTTTGTCTGTGACAGTCAAAAGGAAGAGACTGAGAGCATATGAGGCCATGTAAATCCATACAGTTGAAATTACTTTATTGTATGGCTGCATATCCAGAAAACACTTCTCCATACAAATAGGACAGCTTTTTACTGGGGAAGGTGAGATGGGGGGGGGAAGAAATAGTGCCAGAAGCCACTAGTCAGTGCCAGAGTACTAATTCCTATTAGTATCACTTCTGAATGACATCACTCATGCATATATGGTTATGGGATAAAACCTTTATTTTGTCACTGAACAGGGATAACAAGTAGGAAAACAGTAAGTTGTTGATATCCTTATTTTAAACCCCATCAAGGAAATTTTAGCCCTGTAAAAGGAAGGCTGCTGGGGTGATGCCTGAAAAGTGGGGCAGTTCCTATCACGAGTCGGGTTTCCATCTGCAAACCGAGGGGATACTTTCATATATTAGCAATAGGCTGCAAGTTTATAAATAAATAATCCATGAACAATGGTGAGTTGTAATGATGGGAATGTCAAATTCTATACAAATTACATATAATGAATGAGGAGTAACTTCTCCAAACGTATTTTATTCTTACAAACTAATGTTGCTAAAAATATTCCCCTCCGTTTTTCTCATTGGAAACTGGTTAAAAATAAAGCTTGATGGGACACTCTGAATATTGTGATGGAACTTAGTTTAAAAGTTTAAACTCTTTTGACTTGTATTACTAATAGTGCAATAGTTAATAGGTTGCCTAGATTTCTTCCCTTGCACATCTTTTTACAGCAAAATTTGACAGTATTACCAGCTTCCTGTCAGAATAGGGAAAAAATATTATTGCATAAAGCAAATAATAAATAAATAAAAATTTCTTCTACTTATAAGGAAAAGTGTTCTTGCTCTACAAGAAATATTCTTGTTCTTGCTCTTAGGATGGTAATGTTACAAGATTTTTGATTACAGTGATGTAGTTCCACTAAACACCAGAAGATAACTTTTCATCTTCAGGTAAAAACATAGTTAACTGACCTCTTCATCACTTTATGCAAGCAGGTTAGTAAACGTTAAAAATGATTTAATAAATGTTGTGTATAAGTTTTGTGAAAAAGCTAGCAGCATACTCGGTTATTCTTAGATTCCAGGCTTATGACCAGGACCCTTGATATGCAGAGGGAAAACAATTTTAACTGTGGTAATGTAAGTTGGTAATGCTGGTCTAATAGATATCTTCTCCTGTCGTAGCTGATACTGTTCCCTACCAATATGTTTAAAATATCTGTGTGAGCTGAAATCCTTCCCTCTTCAACACCTCCAAAAAATGATTTGATTAGAATTAAACTTCTTGTGCAGTTTTAGATGCTTTTTTCCCCATATTTACTTTGAAATACTATATTAAGAATATCAAAAGTAAACATTTCATACTTTCTAATAGTATTTTTCAACTTTTCTAATCACAGGTACCAGATGAATAAACTTCTGGTTTAAAAAAAAAAAAAAGAAATAATCAGCTGACCAAAAATGCAGTATTTGGGGAAATGAAGTCTTTGAAAATTTTGCCATTTGGGTACTGGCATTTGTTACCTTGCTGGCCTGCCACAAATAATTTCTAAAATATATATCATGACTCTTCTGAAGTCCACTGGAATGAAAGGAGACCCAGTAGAAGTTACTGCTCTGATTTAATTTTCATAGAGTATATCAGTGGGAATATGGTCTTTTTTAATCCCATTTCTTCTGTGATTGCAGTTTTATTCAACTACTTAATTCTATCAGCCTATCATGGTACAGAATTCTGCCTAATTTCTTTTCTTTCATTCCCTACTTAGACATAATAAGATTTTTCTTTGTTTATGTTTTTAAAAAGAAAAAACATAGAATCATCTAGGGTAGAAGGACCTTAAAATCAAGTCCAACCATTAACCTAACACTGCTAAAACCACCACTAAACCGTGTCCCTAAACACCACATCTACCTGTCTTTTAAATACCTCCAGGGATGGTGATTCCACCACTCCCCTGAGCACCCTGTTCCAATGCTTGATAACCCTTTCGGTGAAGAAATTTTTCCCAATATCCAATCTAAACCTTCTCTGGCACAACTTAAGGCCATTTCCTCTTGTCCTATCTCTTCTTACTTGGGAGAAGCAACCTACCCCCACCTCACTACACCCTCCTTTCAGGTAGTTGTAGAGAGTGATAAGATCTCCCCTCAGCCTCCTCTTCTGCAGGCTAAACAACCCCAGTTCCCTCAGCCTCTCCTCATAGGACTTGTTCTCTAGACCCCTCACTAGCTTTGTTGCACTTCTCTGGACTTGCTCTAGCACCTCAATGTCTTTCTTGTAGTGAGGGGCTCAAAACTGAATATGGTATTTGAGGTGTGGCCTCACCAGTGCTGAGTACAGGGGAATGATCACTTCCTTAGTCCTGTTGGCCACACTATTCCTGATACGAGCCAGGATGCTGTTGGCCTTCTTGGCCACCTGGGCCCACTGCTGGCTCATATTCAGTTGGTTGTCTACCAACACCCCCAGGTCCTTTTTCTGCCGGGCAGCTTTCCAGCCACTCTTCCCCAAGCCTGTAGCGCTGCATGGGGTTGTTGTGACCCAAGTGCAGGACCTGGCACTTGGCCTTGTTGAACCTCATGCCATTGGCCTTGGCCCATTGATCCAGCCTGTCCAGATCGTTCTGTAGGGCCATCCTACCCTCAAGCAGGTCAACACTCCTGCCTAACTTGGTGTCGTCTGCAAAACACCTGGTAACTAATTTCTGTTCAAATCCCTTTTAAAGATGGATGAAAAAACCCCTAACCCCTAACCAGTTCACAGAATGGCAGTTCATCTTATTATAGACACTTAGAGCCATATCATGCTGTGAACAACCCTAAGTTTCTAATGTATATTAAAAACTCTGTTTTGTAAATTTGAGACCGAATGCCTAATAGTACAGGAGTATTTGATATGGAAGTACTTCAGTTCAACCTTGTTCAGTCTTTTTAGTAATTCAGTCAGAGGGAGTAGTCAGTGAATCCTGGTCTGCCAGTTTATTGCCTTTGAAGTTCTTTGCTGGTCCCGTGTGGGAGCCTGCCTATTAGCAGGCCTAAATAACAGTTTCCTAGTCAAATGGATATGCCTGCTCCTCCATGCTGGAGGTCTTTAAAATACCCCAAAAGATCTCTTTTTGAGCTAAATATGTATTTGTTCATAGACTGGACATAAGAAGAACAAATAGTTCTTCTTCGAAGTGTGTGAGATCTTCCTCCCTTGAGCCCCATTAATGATTTTCAATTTTTAGTATAGAATTAATTTTTCAGACGTACAGATTAGCTCAGCATAAATACAGTAATCAATGTTATGTTATGAGAAAGTTCCAGCTAGTTTCATTCTGAAGAACTGAGAGATCTTAGAAATGAAACTTTTCATGGCTGGCTACAAAGTCTCAGTTTCACTTTACGCTAAAATTTAGTTGTCCCCTGCCAATCAGATTGTCTAGATGCACAATTATCTCAAATGTAATCATCAGTTTCAGAAAATTGGGTCTTGTATTTTGAAAACACTTAGCTATGGTTTAGACTAAGGATGGTCTTGATGCAGTCTTTCTACAACTTATGTAGTTGTTCCACATCAGCTAGTCTAAAAAATATATTTAATATAAAGTTGATACTTCTTGAGTGAAAAGGACACTTTACAAACACAGTGTTACAGAGGCTATGATAGAATAGAGTTTTCAGCAGTAAGTAGTTGAAGTATATAGTGGTTATATCTCAGATATCTAATTATTTTGGAAAAACTGCTTCTATTATGTGTTGCATTCCCACCTTTCACAGAAAAAACAATCTATGAAGTATATAACATCATAGTAAATGACTAGTGATGTGTAGATCATTAATTTTTCACTGATTATCAAACAAGAAAAGCAATTGAGCAATATTCATCATTGCAATAAACCAAACTAAACAAGATGTTTCCTAATGTGCTTTATCCTGAATAACAGGAGCATGTGAAACGATTCAAGACAGGAAGGGAACATTTAGTTCTTTTGCTGCAGGCTTACGTGCCACTGATTGATGTTGTTAAACAGCAAAGACTCTTGGGGGGATGCTTACTTGGGTTTAGAGTGTGGTTTATTTTGGTTACAGCTTTTTCTGTTTATAGTCAATTTAATAGGAGCTGAAATCTATTATTTGTGAATTGGGAGAAGATTGTCCGTACTGGAATCTCTTTCCATTGGTTTAACCAAACAAGGTTATAATCTTAACTCAGTATTCATATAGGATGTATAGATAACAAAGTAGACAAATACTCGAGTTTATGGTATTTTTGGATTGGCCAGACTTCTGTTCTTTCTGATGTAGGTTTCTAAGATCCTCGGTAAATAAGTAGATCTTTTCTTTCCCTGTTTCTCATTGATAATTTCTACCATTGTTCATTGGCTAGGTACTGTAATTCACAACAGACTTTGAGGAAGGCACTTTTATATTTCTCTATTGTGTAACCAGAAATAGCTCCTGGGCAAGAGGCTGCTGTGGGTTTTTACTGTTTGTTTGTTCTTTTGGGTTTTTGTTTTTTAATTTATTTTGTTTTTTTTAACAGAGAAAGTGACTAGAGAAGTGCAGAATTGTCTGATATTCCTCTTCTTGATACATTAGCGCTTACACCTCTTGTTCACTCAGGTCCTTCATCTCCCAGTTCAGTGCTGTACTAGTTCCAGGGGCATCTACCATGGAGGATTGCACAAAGTTATCCTTTATTTAAAAACAAACAAGCAAAATCCTAATCTGAATTACATAGGGCGCAGAGGTTGGCCTCTCCATGACAGTTGTAGGTCTGTCAGTCCAGTTTATGTTGATTTTGTTCATTTATAGCTTTGCAGTTTCCAGGTACTGCTTTAATTTGAGCTTCCTGTGCGAGATACAAGTTCTGCTTACTCAATAGCTGGTCTCCTGGAACTGTGAAGTGGGTTTTTGGTGCATTGGGTTTTTTCCCCCCTCCCTTTGTCCTTTCATATGCTTACCGCCTCAGTCTGGCTCAGCAGTAGCTGAAAAATGAAACAGAAAAGAGACAAATATCTCCATAGATGAATGAAACACCATTGCTGGAATAAACAATACAGCTCACTTTTAAAAACAAAGCTTGATCTGAGGATCAAACTGCATTGTAACATGGAATCTGTGGCAGCAAATTTCGTGTTTTCATATTTCACCTTACCCAGTGTCTTATGCTGCCTTCAGCTTGTGGGCGACGGGGTGGACAAAGCTACAACGAAGGGGCAGTCTTTCTCCTGCATAGGTCTTCAGAAAGCGGGACCTCAGTAAAGGCTTCTAAGCTACCGTGCAGTAACAGGACATCCCTCCCATTTTGGGACCCCACACATCAAACACAGCTTCATGGTGAGTCCAGCAAGTGCATGAGGCACCTGTTGTCTGTGTCTTGGGTGGGGGGAGAGCCAGGGCTCAGCGAGAGTCATGCTATTAATGTGGAGCAAAATCCTTCACTGGCTGTCACGCATCACCTCTATACAGCATCAGGTACCACCCTCCTGACATAGACACCTCATCACAGGGTGTATGTTGATGTACTGTTTCTTAGGAAACTGCTGTGATTTGTAGTGCATCTCTGAGTCTTTGGTCAGATCTTACTTCTCTAAGTTTCATAAATACGTGAACAACTTTGTGTATGTGCTGTGTTTAGCATGGTGTACTTGTATTGGTATTTTGCTGAATTAGATGCTTGATTGTTGTGGTACCTGAATTACTGTTGTCCCTTCACATGTTGTCTTCATCTTGATTAAGAACAGAAAGTTGAGTGCACTACCTTAATAAGTTACTGGGGGTTACTGCTATTCCTCTTGCTGTAATTGGTGAATAAATAGGAGCTTTTTTCCAAGTGCAGTAAATCTCATAAATACCCAAAGCATTAGAATATCAATCTTTTTCCTCTGCAGAATTAAATCTTAAGTATAGAACAGAAAATTTTAGATTAGCAATTACAAGTTTATTTAGCCTATCCAGTTTTCTGACAGATTTTTTTTTTTCAGTTTTCATGATGAAAAAATTTCCAGAAAGTAAACAAAGTTTTGACATAGATGCACAAGTTTGTGCTGTAGATTGCAAGGATTAATTTTTGTGTCTTTCCACAGGAATTTGGAACTTCAAAAAAAAAAACCCAAAAACCATACAGTGAAATTATGGTTAAAGAAATGCTTATAAAGACTACATAATGTCTGTAAGCAATAGTTTTATGATCACAATACTAGGTTTCTTTTATTACTGTTATCTATATAAAAAAAAATGTATACTGGAAATATTTTTTCCCCTCGCTTTTCTAATAGGGTCTCTTTTTGTTCACCCATCAGTCCCAATGCAACCTCTGTCTAACATCTGTTTTTGAGTAAATTAAGATGTGGATGTTTTGATAAAAGCTGTGAGGTATTTTACTGAAACAATAGATCATTCGAGTGATAAGGACTTTTTAATTGAGAATTTTTGTTTTGGGCTTCTTTGTCAGAGGAAAAGCAGAAAGCTAACAGAGAAAAATGTTCTTGTATAGTGTAATATCCAGAAAGAGACAGACAATAATAATGATTTATCCAAAGATGTTAAGAATAAGGTCAAAAATGTTTTATACTGTGTCAGTCCAGAGGAGGGCCATGAAGATGATCAGAGGGCTGGAGCACCTCTGCTATGGGGACAGGCTGAGAGAGTTGGGGTTGTTCAGCCTGGAGAAGAGAAGGCTCTGGGGAGACCTTACAGCAGCCTTCCAGTAGCTGAAGGGGGCCTACAGGAAAGCTGGAGAGGGACTTTTTACGAGGGCATGTAGTGATAGGACGAGGGGTAATGGCTTCAAACTGGAGAGGGTAGATTTAGATGAGATCTCAGGAAGACATTTTTTACTGTGAGGGTGGTGAGGCACTGGAACAGGTTGCCTGGGGAAGTTGTGGAGGCCTCATCCCTGGAAGTGTTCAATGCCAGGTTGGATGAGGCTTTGAGCAACCAGGTCTAGTAGCAGATGTCCTTGCCCATGGCCCGGGAGTTGGAACTAGATGATCTTTGATGTCCCTTCCAACCTAAACCATTCTATGATTCTATAAAGTATCAAGTCAAACTTTGTCACTGTAACTAAATGCATGTTCTTAATTTATTTTCATAGCTATGTGCAGAGATACAATATCATCATATAGGTCACCTTTCACTTCGCTATTTTGTTTATATTATCACATAGTTGCCTTGATTTCTGGAGCTCTTATTAAATACATCATAACAACAATTCTGACCTTAATTTTTAAATTCCTCACCTTTTCTTCTTTCTAACGTGACTATAGGAAAGAAATTTTGAACAACTCCACAGTGTTGCAGAGAATGAAACTGTAATCTGTCCTTAATGGGAGAAAAAAAGGAAATTAGGGGTGTGTCTGTGGTGTGGTGTTGGGGTTTTTTGGGGGGTTTCTTTTGTGTTTTAAGTTCTGTCTTTCTTATTTGATGATCAGTCTACATGCTTAATTTGGGAGTGGATGGGGAAAAGCTTGCAGTAGTAGCATTGAGATCTAAATATCATTATGAAATTGATATGTGTAATATAGGCCATACACAGATTATCTCTAATGGTGCTCAGTCCAAACATGCATAATAAATTTTTGTGAAGCAATGTCAATTCATAGGTTTTCTGCGGATCTCGGGTTTTCCTGGTACATGTATACACTATATAAAATATTAAATTTTGGGTTGTCCCTAAAGTAAATCTTTCAAGAGTTTTGTCCGCACGATTCGAAGCAGGCTAATGGAATACTAGCCTGGTTTTGATCCTAGGCATATTTAGAACCTGTTTCACCATTTGCGTTTTCAGTAGTTTCTCTTTCAATAAACTGTAGAAATACAATTAACTTTTTCTTAATAAGAAAAAAGGACTGGAAAAAGCAATATGCAGTGGTCTGTGTTCCTGTTATGGTAAGGCTGATAAGAGGCAATTTTTGGTTTTAATGGCTTTATTCTGTTTTTAACTTTTGCATCATAATTAAGTTCATTTTACAGAGTCAATCCCTAACAGTGATGCTATACTTCAGTCAGTTAAAGTACAAATAATTAAAAAATTAGGAATGTTACAGTTAAAAACATATACTTCCTTATGGACTTGTAGCACTGCACTGGATAAAGCTAAAGTTGCTCTCTAATTCTTGCATAGCTGTTGGTTCTCATCACTGTATCTGTAGAGAATTGGTTTTCCAAAGTAAAACTGTATACAGCTGTCACTGTAATATGCTTGAAGTATAACCCACTGGCTTGTTATGCAAACAGTACAACACCTTGCACTGTGATACAATGGATGTATTCAAAAGATTAATATTAACTTTAATATGTAGTTACAGTTACACAGTTGTGCAATACTGTCACATACTAGGAAAACATGATCCAGTACATTAATATGGATGAGATAATCTGTTAATATCGAGTCCCGCTATGACCACACTAATGGTATAGTTATCAGTGCTTACTGGTACTCAAGGTATCAAGGTATTATTTTCAGCCCAGTGAAACAGGTCAACAGGAAACAGAAGACTAACACTTAACAGTAGTTACATTTATAGATAGCAACCAAATCGTGCCAGAACAAATAAATTTATAGATGTATTAATACCAGCAAAGAACACAATTGCTTCATATGATGGCTGATAGTATAAGTAATGTCAAGAAATATTTCTAGAATTAGTCTGTGATTTTCTTTGCTAAATAAAAGCTCACGTAAGGTTTTCAGCTTGTATAACGCGGACTACAAGACTTAAGCAGTTCACACCAGCTAAGAGTCTATACCATGAAGTCTGAATGAGATGTATTGCTGTAAGAACACATGTCAAAGACTAGCAGCTATTGTCTGCGTAACTGAAATACATGTATTGCACTTACTTTGACAGAAGAACCATTCCGGTCTTCTAATATTGATAATAAATGTTGTAGTTAAGATTATAAAAAAACTTTAAAATAATTTGTCTGATGAAATGAAGGTATTAATTGAAGAATGAATGAAGAATCCATTTTCTAATTATGTTCAGTTATAACTGAACCACTTCACATAAAATCAAAGCATTATGTGCAGCATGCTTATTAATCCTGGTAAAGTCAACAAAGTAAAAACTGAAGTCACAAAGTGAATGTTGCATGGCACTAGGTACTGGTAGCAGGGTGAAGTGGGATCTCCTGAATCTATTTTGTTTCTTCCAAGGTGACACTGAGATATTTCAGTAAGGCAAAGTAAAGTAGCTTGAACTGCTGCTCACTGCACTGTTGTTGACTATCCTGCACTGTTTTAAAAAGTGTTTATTCGAGTTAGTGACTTCTGCCAGCGAAGTGAAAATCAAATAGCTACTCCTCTTTCTTCTTAGTACTCCATGGAAAAACACAGGCATAAAAATGATCCGAAAGTACTTTGTTCAAGCAAAAAGCATTAGAAATGTGAAGGAATCACTATCTTTTCAGGTTGATTTTGTTATTTATTTTTCAAGTAGTGACTAGTTTTTATAAATAAATAATAAATATGTATTTTCATTGGATTTCTTGTGTAAACTACGCTCACGTTTACTAGATTCCATATTCACCTCTTGGCTTACCCTGTCAGGAGAGCAGCACCGGTCCACAGCACTGTGTTTGCAGGTGTGTTATCAGAAAAGAGAAAATGGGTGGCTTGGCCCAGTCATCCCTCTGCCTCTGATCTCCTTTACTGTAATTAATGGTTGTTTTTTAATCTTTGAAGCTTCTGAGGCCTAAAGGATGGTATAGGAAATAATGAAATAAAAAATGTGGGTTTTTCTTTTACGAGTCTGTAAATTGCACTTAGTAGAAACTTTTTTCTGAGTGGAGAGAGAGAACAGTACAGAGGAAAGAAAAGTAGGGGGGGGGAAAGATGAGATTATGCTACCTTGCCTGAGCATCTTGTCAAGAAAAGCTCCTTATGTTTTCCCCTGTTCGGGTTAGAAAATTATGAGCCCTATTTTTAATCCCCAGTTCACAGCAGCAGAACACCAGGTAGTTATTTCTAGCATCTGTTTGTCATAAAGTAAGGTATACCCTAAAGAGACACTCTTCATAAACACTGAGCACCAGAAATACTGTTCATATTAAATTGGACCACATGAATAATACAGAAGTCATGAATTTAAATTATTACTGGCATTTGGAGAAAATGGCAGTATTTCAGCCATTAAATAACAACTTTGCTTTATTTCTGGAAACAGAAAGTTATTAAGTTGTAAATCATATTGATGCCATGGCTCAGATATATTTCTGGTTCTCAAACCATCCAGACATCTCTCAGCAGTATTGTGTTGCACTGCAATTGTTTCCTCAAAGGTCTTCAGCCCTCTTTTGTGAGATACTTGAGCCATAGCTGTACTATAATGTCATTGTTTTATCATACTAGGTCTAGGTGCGGCTGCTTGTAGAGCCAAAGTATTGTGGAGTTTTTGAGCTGGATTGTCTAACCTATATTATTTGGTGCTCCTGCAGTCACGTAACTGGAGGTGTCGAACAGCTATTTAAAGCTAACTGGGGTACAGAACAGGAAATAGTATTGTCACAGGAACTTTTTCTGCGTGATCTTTGAATTTTATCTGTTTACATATCCTTAACAGAGTAAGAGTAAAGCTTTGCCAGACAATAACCTACATGGGTAAATAAGTAGTCTGCAATGCTCACAGAATCGCAGGGGTTGGAAGGGACCCTTGGAGATCACCTAGTTCAACCCCCCTGCCCAGAGCAGGTTCACCTAGAGCAGGTTGCACAGGATGGCGTCCAGGCACCTCTCTGGGCAGCCTGTTCCAGTGCTCTGCCACCCTCAAAGAAGTTCCTCCTCATGTTTAGATGGAACTTCTTATGTTCAAGTTTGTGCCCATTACCTCTTGTCCTATCACTGGGCACTCCTGAAAAAAGACTGGTGCCATCCTCCTGGCACCCTCCCTTTAAGTATTTAGAAGCATTGATGAGATCCCCCCCTCAGTCTTCTCTTCTCCAGACTAAAAAGACCCAAGTCCCTCAGCCCCTTCCTCATAAGAAAGATGTTCCAGTCCCCTAATCATCTTTGTAGCCCTTTACTGTACCCTCTTCAGCAGCTCCCTGTCCTTCTTGAACTGGGGAGCCCAGAACTGGACACAGTACTCCAGGTGTGGCCTCACCAGGGCAGAGTAGAGGGGGAGGATAACCTCCCTTGACCTGCTTGCCACACTTTTCTTGATGCACCCCAGGATGCCATTGGTGTTCTTGGCCACAAGGGCACATTGCTGGCTCGTGGTCATCCTGTTGTCCACCAGGACCCCCAGGTCCCTTTCCACAGAGCTGCTTTCCAGCAGGTCAGCCCCTAACCTGTACTGGTGTATGGGGTTATTCCTCCCCAAGTGCAGCACCCTACACTCGCCTTTGTTGAACTTCATGAGGTTTCTCTGCCCAACTCTTCAGCCTGTCCAGGTCACACTGAATGGCAGCACAGCCTTGCGGTGTGTCAGCCACTCCTCCCAGTTTTGTGTCATCAGCAAACTTGCTGATGGTACCCTCTATCCCTTTATCCAGGTCGTTGATGAATATATGGAACAGGACTGGACCTAGTATTGACCCCTGGGGAACACCACTTGTCACAGACCTCCAACTAGACTCTGTGCCACTCATCACAACCCTCTGAGCTCTATCTGCCAGCCAGTTTTCAATCGACCCTACTGTCCATTCATCCAACCCACACTTCCTAAGCTTGCTTATGAGGATGCTGTGGGAGACGTGGTCGAAAGCCTTGCTGAATTCAAGGTAGACAACATCCACTGCCCTCCCCTCATCTATTTGTCCAGTCACACCATTGTAGAAGGCTATCAGATTAGTCAGACATGACTGCTCCTTGGTGAATCCATGTTGGCTACTTCTAATAACCTTTTCCTCCATATGCTTTGAGATGATGCTCAGAATGGGCTGTTCCACTTTCCCTTTCCTGTTCCTGCTCTTCCTTCACCCCTCAACCTGCATTCTAACTAGTGAAATTAAGTTGAGGCAAGTTGGAAAAATAAGCATTGAAACAAGTGACTGCTTGTTGATGGGATCTATGTGGGGCTTATGTCAGAATGCAGAGGAGGAGAACAGGTTTCATTCAGATAACTTTGGCACAGGAAACCAAAAGTTTCCCTTCTCTGCTTTAAGAAAGATGTCCTGAATGATCTTGAGAGAAATCATTTAATCTTTCCATGACTCTGCTTTGTAGAGTACGGATGCTGTATTTGCGCAAGTGCCGAAAAATAAATATAAGAACAACTAGGAGGTGCTTTCAGTTTGAGGAGTCTCTCCAGTTCATATTGTTTGGTGGAAAATAAACTAAATATAGTGACCATAAGAATAAAATAAAAACTTTTCTTTGGACTTTCCATCAGGTCTCTTATTGTTGCTTCAGTTGTTACTTCAAAAGGGAAAACAGGGGAGAACATAAAAAGGTCTGGTAAGAGAAGTCACCTGCACTGAAAAGCTCAGAGACTTGAATGTATAGGGGTTTCACATTTCTCTTCATCAGAGATATAAAAGACATCAGAAACCAGAATACTAAGCAGTGGAAAATGCAGATATAGAAGAGCTGCACACCCAGCATGACAAAAATAAGCTCCAAGGGGAAAACACCTTTGGAGAGTGAAAGAAGCACTGAGCAGCACAGGAGGCTACTTCTGGAGCTCAGGCTATGTACAGATAAGATTTGATAAAAGTCAAGCCGACTTAGACCTTGTGAAAGAAGTCAAAGCAAATAGGAAAACTTTTTTCAGCTATATACATAAAATGAGACTAAAGAAAGAAAAGCCTTCTAGGTTGTAGGCTGGGATAAGATAAAGTGTAAAAATGGCAAAGTAAATAACACGCCTCACAGTCTGTAAGGATGATTAGGCTGAATAGGGGCTCAAAGACAGGAAAGAAAAAGAGAGAAAGGGAATGAAAGCTGAGATGTAAAATATTCTACAACAGGAATGTAATGACCTTGAAGTAATAAAAAGAAAATTAGGTCCAGCAGTACAAACTGTTAGGTCTTTTTTTTTCTTTTTTTGAAGGATTAAAAACATCTATTTTGGGGAAAGCTGAGATGAAAAACTCATGTGGACTGAGCGCTCAGAGTACTTCTGAGCCACCACCATTGTGGTGCGTCTGTGAGGCAGGATAATGCAAACTGAAAGTGAAAGAGAGGTAGTTATTTCCACAGAGACAGGACAGTTGTTGCCCTTACATGAGCCACATTACAGAAGACACTCACCTGTAATACTGCATACAGTTCTGGCCACCTGTACTCCAGGAACATAATAAAGCCAAGCTGGGGCAGAGAAGAGAAGTACTACAAAGACGATGAAGGAAGATGGCTTTTGGAGAACCTGCCCAGGGAGGGGAAACTAGAAGAGCTCTGTTTTTTTCAGTCTGGTAAAACAAAATCTGAGAGAGGATTTTCTGGTAACAAAGCATTAAAATAAGAAACATCACTGCTACATAAGTTACAATGCAGAGTGAAAATCTGGCGTAATTGAAATGCTTTTGGGTTTGGGGGGCAGGAGGGGAGGTTAATCCTCTCCTGTCATTAGCAAGTAAGCTGTCTATCTTGTTTAAAATCACAGGGATTTTCCCCCCATGCAAATATTAATATAATATTTATATCCTGATCTGTTACGGCCACCAGAGCACCACAAACCACACTAGTTTTTTTCTGGTATGAAGAGTGTTTTTATTTAAGGAAAGCAAGCATTCACCCGGTCTTAAAATAATTTGCCCCTTTCGTCCCTCACACATGCCTGAAATTCTCCTGGCTTTTGAAACATTAGGGTTGAAAAGTAACTACTTTTTTTTTTTTTTAAATATGTTGTAATATTCTTTACTACATCAAATAGATTTGTATGATTCACATGAAGACAACAAGATTTTGGTTGTTCCACTGCAAAATGAAAGATAAAATAGAAATATATAATAGTTCTTCAGGCTGATTAAATCAAAGGAATAACAAGGCAGCCACAGTTTAGATTAAGACAATTCTCAGGAAATCAAATTTAAAATAGGTTAACGCTCCCTTTTGGTGTCTCCTGATGTAAAGTATTCCTAAAACCCTACTCTTTATCCTTAGCTTTCTTCTGCTACTTTTCAATTAATCTTCTCTTCACAGAAAAACATTTTAATAAGCATATACAATAACACCAATCACTGATGGTAATTACTCTAAGTAAAATAGTGATTTTTATTGCAGCAAATATAAAATGACAATTTTAATTATGTAACGTCTCTAATGCCTTAATGATTTTACCCCATTTTCCATGTTTGTACATGAAAGCTGGCTCCATATTTTTACTGTTACTGAAGTTACAAGGAGATATTATTGGGCTTTAAATGTTTATTGTCATCTTAGCAAAGTGGCTTTATTTTTTGTTTATGTTCTAAAAGCTTGGCAGAGTGGTGGCAATCCACACACTAATGGCTAATCTGGTTTTGTGCCAAAAGAACAGTAATAGCTACAAGCACAGAAAAAAACATCTGAAGAGTAAATGCCAAATTAATCCCCGATGTAACTCTTTTGCCTCAGCGCAGTTACACTAGAGAATACATTTTTCACAGTGTGCATCCTGTTAGAATCCATTATCTTCTAAGGGGGCTTGCATATATCAGGACAGTTGAGCGCTCAGGGTTCAGCCGTTGCCTTTCTGCCCAACAGAATCCCAAATCACGCTGCCAGTTGTGGCCTGTGTGCCCTGCTATTCAAAATAGCTAAGCACATTCAATCTCCCATTGAGAAGCCTAAGTGAATTACACCTTTACAACTGAATTTAGCATGTTCTAACTTCCTCTTGAATGCTATAAAAACCTAAAGCAATAGGTAAGTCCTCCCAAAGTCAAAATATTTGTATGTTTTAATGGTAACACTGATGGGTTTTTGACTTTGTTCAATGTTGAATGCTACCATTTTGATACTTGCTGTATTTCCTCTTTTTTTTTAACCTGTTACTATGCTCATTTAGCTCTGTTCAGTTCTCTGATCACTGGTTGTGGACATGGTGCTTCCCTGGCCATGTGAGGCCTGTTAGATCTCTAGCAATCTTTTCTTTTTTTCCTCTATCTTTCTAGTCTGCTTTTGATAAATTTTACCAGTAGCACTATCATTTCTAAACAGGGGCGCCAGAGCCTGTAGTAACTGGCCAAATGTAATACTCACATTCACTATTTCCATTTTCTATCTCTGTTACTGATTATTGCAATCAACTTTACACATTACCTCTCAAAAGTTTTATCCAGTCATAGCCTAGTCTTAATCCATCAAAATCCCAGCCACATTCTTCTCTGGGTTTGCAATCATCCCTGTTTGATTTGTTTTTTGTTGGAGCATTGCTGCTGTTACTACAATCTTTTTGCGATCTCCCCATCATTAATTGGAGATCATGATATTGTGTGTCTTGAGCTGCATATTCTTTGTGGATTGATGAGCATTTCAGCTGATCAATGCTGTTATTTTCCCTGTGTTAGTGAATGACATTTCTTCTGAATTCAGAGCCTTCATAGTGTGCAAAAGATTTTCTTTGGAGATATCTGCCAATACGATCTGGTTCAAATGCTATCGTAAACTCAGATTTCCACAGTTTTTCTAATAATTCATCAGGTCTATACCTGTACCTCTTGGGGAATGAGATCACGTTTATTCTCTGGAAATCTATACATAACTCAGTGACCCGCCTGGTTTGTAAATCATCATCACATCTTTTTCCAATGGCTGTGTGACACTGTTATCGCTTGTTTAAACAGTTTTTTCAGCTTAATTTAGCTTTTTCAAAATAGAGTGATTTACCTGCAAGACATTTGCTAAGATATGGTCAATATGATAGTTGAATGCAACTCATTTCTTGTTTTCCATAGACCCCATGAAAATGTCCTGGATTATTTCCAATTACATTCCCTGGTTGTGTGGGGTTTTTTGTGCTTTACCTGCTCCCTTCCTAGCATTGATGTTCTTGATTTCTTATCTTTCAAGATTTCTCTCACCTTTTACTGTTTAAACATATTCATATTTTAAATGCAGAGAGTTTACCGCTGTACAGTCTGGTTGATGATTGTAGTCTAGATAGTCTACTAAGCCTGGCAGTCATATTGTGTCTAATACCTTCTGCTTGCCACCTTGCTGTTAGCAAACAGGACAATGGCAAAAATTGAAAGTAACCCTTTGTTTGTATGTCTCATACTCTGTGCGTCTTACTGAACTGTTACATTAAACCATCTGGGCTGCTTCCTCCGGAAATCAGTTGCTCATTGACCCAGTAAGTGCCCCACACGGTCCAGGCTTTTCAGTCTAAGTGCTTTGTGTTACTGTCTCTTGCTGTCTTGGTCCTTCATGAAATGTTTGCCTTCATTCTTAGTCTACTTTCTCTTGAATGCTTACTATATTGGACTCTTTCCTCTGTCATCCTGAGCATAACATAATCAATCCAAAATCCTTGCTTACTTCCTTCCTGTGGGGATGGAAGAAGCCATGAGAGAAAGCAGTTCTTTCAAAACACCCTTAATCCATGATTCCTAGCTCTATCCCATTGGTTTAGAAAAGGAGGTAAAAAAACCCCTTCTGTCCTGGGTGTCATTCTGAACCGAGCACTAGAATATGGTCCAAATGAAATTGCCATTGTAAGTGTGAGTGGATTTTAACTGTTTGAAAAAACATATGCAGAATGGTTATAAAGGGTTTTCTACAAAGCCAGAAAAAAAGGAAAAAGTGAATCTTCTAAGATCATCTTTCTAAAGATCTGAATGAGAACGGCAGCTCTCTATGATAATCTAAATTGGAGAGTAAGTGAGCGTGCTATATTGTCAGAATGAAATCCAAAATGTTTCTCATACTTCGTAGAAATCACGTAGGAGAAATTACCTGGGCCGGGAGGTAAGAACTAGTGCTAAGTGGCATACTTTGAAAATACAAACAAAAACATGAGTAAGAAGGGGGCAGGGGGCATATTTGGCCGTGCCACAGCACTCGAAGCTTAATCTGGCTGTTGAAGGTTCCAAATTGTACTGGTCAATATTAAGCTGTTGTTAAGGAAAAAAAAGAAAAAGCCTAAACATTATTTGGGATTTATAAACAAGAATGGTGTGTTACACCCTGGAGGTAATTTTTATTCACTCCCAAATGGTCATGAGGCATCAGCAGGACTAACAGTGTGTTATTTTGGATATTGCTCTTTAAGAAAAACAGTGAGACTCTGGAGGAGGATGGCAAAGGTGAAGAGAAGTTTCAGATGACACTGAAATTAGGCAATAGCAGTTGATACATTTTGAGTTTGACTACAACTGTACATGAGCTTTCACAGCTCATGGTGAAATCCTGCTCCAATACATGGAGTCAAGGCAGCGATAATAGTTGAAAGGTAAATTGGTGAACTTCCGTCTGTTTCTTTTGCCTTATGACTAAAACAATCACATCGAAGATATAAAATAATTTAGATTGTTGAGGATGTTACTAAAAGAGTCTGCATACCCTTTGCCGAACAGTGTACACTTTGCTGCAGAATTGAGAAAGTATCTCATCTGCCTTCCACAATTGGAAGATTAGCTCCGTAATGTGTACATTGAATAGCCCCATAAGTAATTTCCAGAATTGTTTGTCTGTTTCCTCTTAGATAATGATTTCCTTGAGCTGATCATCAGCAGGCACGTAACTGATTCCTCAAAAAAATTAAAGCATATAGAACACTATTGAGCTGAAAAATCTCTTTAAATGATGTTTTTATGTAATACTTTCCACCTAAGGTATTGTTAATAGTTTAAGATTCATATAGAGCTGAACACCAAACACAGTGAAATAGTGGTAATCCTTCCTCTGGTTTCAGTGAGTTGTGGAGAAAGCACAAATAGTGGAAGATGTTGCTCCATGTTACAACCAGGCCAAACAAAACTCGGCCATGACTGTTCCAATATTGTTTATGGTTGTTGGTTGTTCCTCCCTCATCTGTACAGCGATGTATGTTTGGTGTTTGTTTGCAGGTTGCACCACACCCTGATGGCATGTAGTGAAATTGGATTAACACTAGAAGCAAGACATCTTTTTAGGCTGACATTTCTGTTATGCCAAATATTGCATGTTCTTTCTTTGAGCATTTGGCCCTCAGCTGTCTACGATAAATTGTCAACTGTTTCACAGCTCACAGGTCTGTCTAGAGCTATTTGCTTTGTAATTCTTCATAATTCTGAAGTCATAACCTCAGATATTTTTTCAGTACAGTTTATCATTACATTGGTTTATTTTTTAATTTATTATGTATTTCTTTTCCTAAATTATTTCTGTACCTCAGTATGTAACTCTAGTCTCCAACACCCTGATATAACCTCAATGTTGTTTCACACTATGTTCTCAAAAATCAGCTGTATTTGGTTTAGGCCTGATAGCAGTTCCTGAAATTTTCCCTTTTAGTTTCAATTGCATTTGAAAAGGTTTTCCCATCGTTGCCTTTGTTTTTTATTTTCTTATTCTCTTTGTTGTTTTTTAGATTAGAGGAATATACTGTCACACTTGCTATTCAGGTGTAGTTGTCCTCTCTTCTAACAGTGTGCGAGGACTGACCCATGTCTGCCAGGTGCCTCAGTTCACTGTCCTCTCTCTCCTCAGCAATTCTTCTGTGTGTTCGCTCGTGACTGGTGATGGTAGGGCCTAGAAAGGAAATGCTTCTTCTTGCAACTCCATCTTCTGCCAGTTGTTTTCAGTTTACTGATCACTTGTTTCTGAGCAAAAGCGACTGACCACCTTTGATCTGGTTGACTGCTCACCTTCCTTTTCCTGGTAGTGTGGTGATAAACCTGCACAGTTTTTGGGAAGCAGTTTTGGGAATGTCTGGCTTTGCTGGTGTGACAAAGATGAGAATTAATCTGTCAAACAGGTTCATGGCTGTGCTCCACAGATCTCTCTTTTACTGGAACTCTTTTTTTTGTTATCTAGTAAAATGAGTCCAGTTTCCCTAGTTGTTCTGTAGGTGTTGTTCTTTTCCTTGAACCATCACTACATCATAGAATTTTAGCCCATTTTCTTTCAATCTTCTAGAAAAAGGCTAGAAGTAAATATATCTCTGCTCTTTTCGGTCGCTTAAAACACACATAAAATTAAAAAAAAAAAATCCATTTTCATTACCTTCAGCCACAGTTGGCACTGCATTCATGCATAACACTCACTTGCTTTGTTAGTCTTGGATGACTCTGAGGTCTTGTGAGGGCACTCAGAGTAAAACAGTAACTGTGCTGTTTAGTCCTCACTATCTCTGTTCTCCTGGAACCATAGTCCATGGATTTAGGATGGGGTTTTTTTAGTAAAAGGTAGAAGAATTTTGTTTATCAATTTAGGAAGAGGTGTGGGGGAAATGAGGATGGCCTGCTGTGAAATGGTTGGGTTCCAGCCAGAATTAAACTGAAACCACACATTTCTAGTTTATGTCCAAAGCCATAGGCACTTGATGAGATGCTCTAAACTTGGACTGGAAATAAGGTTGTTGAAGTGAACTGGAGTTGCTCAGCACACAGGCTAGTTGTACTGTTGAAGTACATCCCAAGCACTGTTGACTGTCAAATTTAAAAAAAAAGTAGTTCCTAATTTCTCCCATCTTACTGTAAAAACATCTGTGGGCCTAACAAACACGTGGAAGCATTGCTAGTGCTCTGAAAGAAAAAACAGAGCTAAGTTGAAAATCAGAGTTACATTTTTTCTTGTAATGATTTCTTCATTTGCCAGAAATTTGCCAGAAAATATTCCTGCAAGTCTTGGACAAGATTTTTTTTTTTTAAATCAGAGATCACATAGGGAATGAGGAGAGAGAAGAGCACTGTGGTTTCTCTGACAATTTGATTGTGCATTAAGCTGAGATACTAGTTCTTATGAAAGCAACAAGTCCTCTAGATAGCTTTATTGTTAGAGGTTCCCACAATTTAACAGTGCAGAAAAAAGTAGAAAATTAATTATGATAGGATTTTTCTTTTATCACTTTAATAAACTTCTCTGGGGTACATCAGTAATCCACTCCGCAACTGCTCCCACCCCCTTATCCCTTCAAATCCATGTATTCCACACTGACTGGTATAACATATGAAGAATGATACTACAAAGAGACTCAGAAATATGTAAAGATCCCTATGCCTTCCCTGAATATGTTAAAATAGTCAACAAAAACATGGTAATTTCAACTCCAGTTCATTTGATCTAATATTAAATTAGCTGCTCTTGGGATATCCTCTTTTTAATCAGTCAGAACACATTTGTATGCTCACATTTTTCTGTGGGGTTCGTTAAGAGTTAAGGAATTGAACAGAACTGCTTCAAGTAGAGATGAGAGACTTCCCTTCCCTTTCTCCTAGATCATTTTGACCTTGTGATATCTTGGGCATCAAAAGGATGAAACCTACTTTGCTGTTTAGAATCAGGGCCATCACTGATGTCGGCTCTCCAATATGGGGAGGAAAACTCTATTATTTCTCAAAAACCCACTAATTCAAGCATATCAGAACCAGAATCAATTCTGGGTTTTAGTTTGGAAAAATGAGATGTAAAATTCTTGGAAAGAGGCAAAGAAAAGGTGAACTCTATTCTGAGAACAAGTCCATATGAGAAAAGGACAGGAGTGACGTGGTGGGAGGAGCAAATTAGCAGGGATACATATGTAATTGTTAGATTTTTTTCTTTTAACAATAAGTTTTATACCGCTGTAAAATATATGATACATTTAATTAGACTTGCGTGGAACCCTGATAGAAGCAAAGAAGCTCTGAAGAAGAACGGAGATGTATTAGCATGGGTCATCTTGCAAGACCAGAACCTTTATGGTAGTAGAGGTTGCTAGTCATGCTGCTGCGGTCTTGTAATTTAGGGGTTTTTTGTGTGTGAGGTCTAGAAAAGAGAAAATACGTTATGGACCTTTTTATCTAAAATAACTCCAAAACACTCAAACCAAAAAAAAAACAACCTACACACACACTGGAGACAAAAAAAAAAAAATAGCCCCTTGAGTCCATTAACTTCACTGCATGCAGTTCTAAAAGAAATAGCTTTGGATTAGCTGGCAATTGAAAATCCCATAGGAATGGGTTAGCTCGTATACATGCTACCCAAGAGAAAACAAAATTGTCACATATTTTGCTTAAGGTGTGGGAGGAAAAATCAAATCAAATAGCATTTTACAAGTGCATGTAATAACTTGAATTTAAAACAAGATATGTATTATTCAAGTAATTCTAAGCATGGTATAGTAAATTTTTCATGAAGGCTAAGAAAAAAAATGACAGAAATATCATTTAAACTGAGTGTTTTTGATGCTGAACTTGAAAGTGGGGGATTTAATAGAACTTTTTTTAATATGACGAGTCTCAGATAACATCATATTTGGCAAAGTGCTTTATTGGTTTTTGGATTAGAGTTTTTTTCATAAATTTTTCTCTTCAAACTAATAAAATTCATGTAGCTGTCAGTTTGGATTTGATCCCTATTTTGTTTTGCCTCAACAGTGTAATCTCAATCAGTCTAACTTATTTTTATGCTGCATTTACAGGGTATAAAGATGACAAATCACTCATGTCTCAGTGCTGGTATTTTATCGAAAGTTTGAATGAGTATCAAGGCTGAGGACAACAGAAAAAGATGAGGCTCAGAAGAACAGCTGTGTGACAATACAGGCTGGACAGATTCTTCTGTCTTTACACCACTGCTCAACAGTCCATTGTGTTAACAGTCCATTACAAATCAACTTTGCACTGGTGACATACAACCTCATTTGTTCTGAGCAAAGATAGTAGAATCTATGGGTAGGATGGATAGTGGAGTATTGTTTATGGGACTGGTGAGGTCTTTGTTTTAACCCTCACCTTGCTCCTGACTTGAGTGTCATTTCTGATGCAATCTTTGCACCTTCTTTTGATGTTGGTTTCCTTCCTGACTTGTGACTGCTGGCAAAAGGGGTGGTGGTGGTCTTGAGATACATCAGAAATGACCTCAACTATATTGCCTAAACTAAGAGCAGGAAAACTCTATATAGTTGTATTTGCTCTGAGTACTTTCTGTTGTATTGGTTTTACATAGATTTTAAACTCCTAAGAGAAGGGACTGTTTTTTCACCATATTTTCATGCAGTATATGGCAAAATAAGGTCCAAATCACAGGTGGGACATCTAGGTGCCGCTGTAGAATGGTCTGATAATAAGAATTAAACTCTGATAGCTTGAGAAAAGTGAGTTTGCTTTCCTAGGAATTTCTATGCTTGCTTTTTCTTCTTTTTCTTCGAATAAGCTTTACCTCACTTTCTGATTCAATAGTCTTTTATTTCTGGCATGTAAGATGATGTGAGAAGACAGAAATCCCCTGAGCATCATTTGTTGACCAGGCAAAATGTTTCAGGGGAAGAAATTGCAGAGAAGCATTTTTCAATTACAGTTTCTTAGTCCCTATCTTGCAATGACTCACAAGCGGGCAGGAATGTTAGCAGTGAATTTGTCCTCTGAGGGTCCATCTAATGTGGTATTTAAGATGATTAGAGAATTAGGAGGAGGGATTAATGTGAAATATCAGGCACAATAACTCCTTGTGACAAAGTTGGAGGATCAAATATCAACCTTTGGAAAGCAATTGCAAGCTCTGAATCAGAATTCTAATAGCCTAAATGAGAAGGCTAAACAGGCTAGGCATTTATGTGTAGTGTTGGTAAAGGATACCCCGGGCCTTCACAGGAAAATGGACGTGATAGAAAATCAAATGAAAATTAAGAACTTGAGGTTGTTTCGCGTGAAAATGAAGAACTGGATATAACTGAAACTAGGGACATGATGTAGGAGTTGCTTGAACTTTACTTTTCAGCTGCTGTTGATGAGGCATAGAGTTTTACTGTGTTCCTCATAAACTTTTTTCTGCTGTTAAAACAAATATATTTGACAGTGGTGAAGTTTTCAATGCAATTCTTGTCTTATTTCTTCAGAAAGCAATAAAGGAGTACTGATGTAAATGAAAAGTACAGGACAAGAAAATCACTATTCTTGTGTAAGGAAGAAATACATACTATCCTCACATAAACTTATCTGGGGAAGTACAATCTGCATCTTAAGAGTTAAACACTTTCTCAGTAGCACAGAAGAGATCTTGGGTTTTGATTGTCAAATTGTCAAACTTTCAACTTCTTCATAATGTACATCTGTGAGTAAAAAGAAATTACGAAGCTCTTTACAGATGTTCTTGGAGAAATATGGTTAAAGCCATCTCTCAACCATATCCCTTGCCAGTAAAGTCTTCTATATTGTAATATCTTGTTAAAGGCTCTGCAAGTGTATTTGTAATTTCTGATCTTTTTCCAAAATGTGGGAAACCCAAGCAGAAGTAGATAATGCCAACTGCTGAATATGTGTAATCCCAGAGCTCCATTGATAAAGATGCTATCCAAACACACTCTAATACATCCCTTTTCATTTAGAGATCCGAGTATGGCTGGACATGGAAGCTAGTGCACTGTTTATGCAATATTTTCATGAAAACCAGAAGTCCTTTAACCTAAACTTTCATCATCACGTGAGGTTTTTTTTGACATTGCCTATTTCACTTCACTGAACATGCAGACTTGCCCAAGAAGTGAGGCAGAGGAGTGAAAAAACCTAAAAGCACCACTGTCAGATTTCTCAGAAGAAAGTGAACAGGAACCAGAAAAGTTATAGATGATAAATGGCAAAGAACACATCAGTGATAGGAAGAAGTTCTCGAGATAAATTTTCTGGGTGTGTGGAATGGAGGAGCAGTAAATACATGTAAAGTAAGGATAACAATATTAAGACACATACAAAATAAAGAATATGGATATTTCAGTGCTGCTATATTATAGTTAATGGCAGTAGTGAATATGTGGTGTAGTATTTGGGCTCATCTCTTAAAAATCCTCACTTCTTACTACTAAAGAATCTCTAGTGTTTCTTTACCAGGAGAATGTGGTACCCTATCCAATACCATTTGGCTCATGTTTGATCATGTACGTGTTACTAATGAACTTGGACTGAATTTCCTAGTCAAGTCCTTAAAGGTCCTCCCTTCCCATTTTCTCTCCCCACGCCACGAATATGCATGTTGTTCTGATTTTAAACTTTCATACTATCAATCTCCAGGAATAAACAAATGGAGGAATTTGAAGGGCAGAGAAGGTGACTTAAGTTCACAGAGTAGGTCCAATAGCTGAGCCCTGATCTCTTCAGGCTCTGTCCAGTGCCATTGGGTGCCAGTCTTGGATGTCAACACTTAGGTGATTTTTAGGATTTCACCCCTTGACCCTTATGTGATTTGCCTTTCTCTGAAGGTAATATAGCACTTTGTTGCCAGGAGGAATTTGTTTAGCCTAAGTAAAATGATTCAGTAGTCTCAGTCCTTTTCATATGGTTTGTTGAGGTCTAGTTGAATTAGAAGTGTGTTGGAAGTGGCATCTCGGTAAAGAGATGACAAAGACTGAAAGGATAGTAAAGACAGCTACCATCTTTCCAAAAAGAGATTCTTCACAGCACTGGGATGGGTTTTATTGTCAATATTAAGGATGTATTTATATATGGCCAATAGTATGGGTATATTGTCCATCCCAAGGCACTTCAGTGGGTTGAAAGCACTTCAGCTCTTGGCCTACCAACCTGGCTCTTTTTTTATAAATGCTAAAGTTCTGTTAAGTAAGAAACACTTTAAACAATTTTTATACCAACTTTTCATTATTTAGCATGAAAATGAATTTACTTCAAAGAATCTTCTTGCTATCTTCCTAAAGTATACTTTAGGTTTTTTCTAAAAAGGCCAAGGTCGATTTATACTCTCACTAGCTGTGAAAACCCTGAAATCTCTTTCTAGCTGTATTGAAACTAACAAAGAAATGAAAATCCCTGATATTTATGTTATTTTTTAGAAAGTTGCTATCTCTGTATTATGAATTAGGCACAACTAATTAGCTAGGCACCACAACTGTGAAGATTTCTGTTAACTGAACTTCAAAGCTTTCATGCTGACTGTTTGCAGGAGAGTGTTCATGCTACGATCATCACTGTGCTTGTCTGTTGCTTTTAATAGTGTCAGCAGTAACAGGAGATATGCACTGATTTGCTTAATAGAAGCTGGAGGTATGGGGATCCTGATGATAGTAATAGGTTTTCAAAACCTGCCTGAAGCACATACAAAACTTAACTGACACATAGATATGGTCAAATTTCATTAAAACATTCCAGTTGTGAAAACTGGGTCTAAAGGTGTATTTTGAGTTAGACCCACAGGACAGAATTTTAGTTTATCAAGGCTGTTCCCCTGGTAATAGGGACTTACTCTTCACAGAAGATTTAACAAGGAACTACTGTAAGAAGAACCTATGTTCTTTGTTTTAGTGGAAACTTCATCACTTGTAATCATCAGTCAGCCTGTATTTCTCCGACAAATGTGATTTTCTAGATTATTCCTGAGTGTGCAAAGGACTCTAATTCGCACACTAAAGTGTGAAGTCCTTGTTTCCCTAGGGTGCCCCCATACCTAATACTCCAGATGGGAGATAGAGACTAGACTTGTGAGTCAGCTAGCAACAAACAGGAGGGTAAGAGCTAGTTTACATCCAAGCAGGATTTCAGTCACCGTAGGCAAAGGACTGAGAAGCTCTGGCAGCCTGCTTCCCAGGAGGTCAGTTCTTCAGCCAGAGGTAAAAACAGAGGCTGAATCCCTTGCAAATAATTTTTTTCCAGTAAGCACATGATTTCATGCTTATAAATTGAGGATATAGTATTATTTCCAAGCTGAAAACTTTTTCTTTGCCCATTTGATCAATTTCTTTAGGTTCTTCTGTAATCTGAATTTTCCTTAGGGGTATTTGCAACATTTTCCAATGTAGTGTCAGTTGCAAGTTTAATTAACTTGTTGCTTATTTTCCTTATTGCTATTTGATTTGAATTTTAATATATTTAGCATTAATAATAGTCTCTGCCTTAAGGAATTTACAGTAAAAAAAAAGGGATATGGAAAATATGTGACTGAGAATGTCTTGTTTACAATTATAAACTTGCCTCTTGCAGCTATTGTGAAAGCACTCTATTGCAGAATGGGACTTGAATGAAAGGCAGTTAATAGCTTGGCTTTAACACAGCTTCTTCCTTATCATGCTAGTCAACACCTTCAGAAAATATTATTGACAATGACAATAACTACTCAATATTGTCACAAAATTTCTGAAACATAAGTAATATCTAAGGAGGGTTTTTTTTCCCCCCTTTTTCCATAAACCCTTTATTTTTTTCTGTACTTAAATCGGTGCTCTGATGAATGAATAGATGTACACAGAGCACTGATCCTTATCTTATTAGCCTCCTGGATCTGATTTTATCTCACTTAGAGACAGAATTTGGCTGCAGCTCAACACTTGCTCCTGTCGTGCATGTTACTGGGCATACCAAGAGCTACTTTGTCACCGTAATGGATTGCTGCATTGGGGACCAGCTCATCCCTATTCAGCAAAGAGCTGAGAAATGTGCATACTTTTAGGGAAGTGTCCAAACTGTTGACCTTAGTATTCACTGCAGGGACTATGTGCCCTGATGTGCTTTGCTGAACTTGTACCCTCTTTGTTTATTTAGTACTGACAATTACTTCTACCATAGCAAGCCTGTTTCTGGCATCTGTTTCATTCCACAACACTGGGCTGTGGCCACTTTGCTTCCTTTTACATCTCTCATAAGAATTAGATTTTACAAGAGCTTAAAGCACTATTAACAAGAGGGCAATGGGTTCCAAATGAGTTCTTTTTACCAGGATTTTAAAAACCTATGCCAGAGCTAACCTACATGCATTTTAAGTGTATGTAAACACACTTATGTGCATGAAAGAATTGTGCTAACACAGTTGCTTTCACTTTACAGAGCACGTCTTGGTGTGTAGTTTTCATGCTTACCCAGACTTGGAAAGTAGTAATTTTGAAATTACTTGCATGTGGATACATGAGCAGAAACTTGTTCAACAGTAGGTGAACCCGGCAGAGGGAGAGTACCTTGTCTGGTGCTCAGCTGCCTAGGTGGTATTTGTTTCTACTCATAAC
Source organism: Burhinus oedicnemus (assembly GCA_008921705.1). NCBI lineage: Eukaryota > Metazoa > Chordata > Aves > Charadriiformes > Burhinidae > Burhinus > Burhinus oedicnemus. The sequence goes on from VFFE01007206.1 coordinate 1,855,128, forward strand.
CACCGAGAGCAGTTTACAGTAGGTTAGATTTACACAGCCCATACTGAGGAGATACTCCTTTTCATTTTATGTGGAAATCATAGACTAGAAAGATGTGGTAGTTCTTAAAGGCCTATGGACAATCTTGTTTGCTTGAAGTGAAAATCTGCAACCTCTGGTGTTTACAGCCCTCCTTCTCTGCTCTAAGTTAAGCGAAATTTTTAGCAATGATTGGTTTTCATGCTCAGCAGTTCCCTCTGTCCATTGCTTTGATGGTTCACTGGTATGTTATAACTAGAAAACAGTAATATTTTTTAAGCTTAAATTTTAAGAAGCGTTAGCTCAGAGGCCACGTGTGGGTCAGCTGGACAACTTCAGCAGCACAAGCAGAAACGAGCATGAGTGGGTGCTGCATGCCCGTTTTCATTGTGGGGAAAATACAGTCACTGAACCATCCCTGTCAGGCAATTTGAGCAGCTCTAGTTCCACAGTTGGACTCTGTTCGTGGACTTTGAGTAGTGAGGCTTACTTTGTGTCCAGCTGTCAGAATATTTTATGGATCATACTTGTAATTTTTCACTTGCCTGAGTTTCCTCCTGCTTAATCCTCAGTTCAGTGATCAGGGCTGCAATCCTTTTCTGGTTTTCTTTTCAGAAAATGCTTGCTTCATGTGAAAATGTTCAAAAATAATTTTCTACACGAAGTTGAAATGCTTTTGTTTTCTTGTTTGCTTTTTAAAGTCCCCTAGAATAAAAGGCTGGTTCCCACTCTGCCCCAGCACAATCATCACCTGGGGTGCTTTCTCTGGTTTTAACTAGAAAACCCATCATAGAGCTTAGAAACTTTTCTGGTAGAAAAAGTACTCTAGCAAGTTGTATATTGTCACAAAAGGTTGTGGTTTTGAAAGATTAAGAACTTAAACAGAGAACAGAGATTGAGTTGAAAAATCTATCCAGGGATGTTCACCATGAGAATGGTGCAAGTTCACCCATACTCAAAACCTAGCTGCGTCTTCCTGCACTTCCAGAACTGGGTGTAGTGAGTGAAACAGGCTTCATCCTATTTATAAAGCTGCTTTCACAGAGGAGGACATCAATTTTAGCTATACTAATGCATAACAGATGTCACTGAAACAGGGAGTTTCACCCATGTTGTGTGGAGTCCCAGCATGAGCCACCCCAATCAGAGTTTTACAAGGAGGAAATAAAGTCTTAATTAGTTACCCTCCTGCCCCTTAAATCTGCCCTATTATGTACTACATACAATGTAATGGATAAAGCTACATTAGTACAGTGCACCAATTGGTATAGCATTGCTTAGCTCAAAATCCCGAACTGCAAGTGTCAAGGTCTTGTCACTCTTTTCAGCAAGATGGCTGTTAATCAGGAGCTCTAGTGAATAACATTTAACAGCATCACATTCACATGCATACAATTAATTCTTGAAGTGCTTCATTAGTGCTCCAAGTCTGGTCTGCTTTCCTTTCTTCACAGCAAAGAATGGAGTGGGAAGAGTTCTTGCTAAGACCCTGCTTTGCCAAAGCAGCCTGCTGAACTTACTTCAATTTTTGGGGTTTTTTTTTACATTACAAAATGCTGGAGTTCAAATTAAATGGTGTTGGAACAATAGAATCAAATCCATTCTCAAAAGCATTGCATTCATGGCTGTAAGACTTTTACATTCTGGCCAAGTATTTTAATACTGAGATGGGACCTAGTTTTGCAGACCTGGTAGTGGAGTTGGAAGCTGTTTCCTGATCGCTAATTGACTTTTGAGGGGCTAAAAGAGCATAGCTGGGGCAGCATTACTGAAAAAGTTATTAAAAAAAAAAAAGAGAGAAGTGCCAAACCCCTCAAAATCAGTTATGGTTGAAGTTACCAGGGCTGTTCATTTACACACTTCAAAGTGTAAGATTTTTAACATTTTTGCCCATGAGAAACTTGTAATACTTAATGTGTGGATGAGGATGTTTAGCCCGATTTGGCAGTACAAAAGACAAAATACTGAATTCTTGGCTTCTTGTTTCTTCTTGACATGTTTTCCTTTCCTTACAATTGTACTATAGTTTGTGTGGATATGCTGTCATCTTTCAGTCAGTTACCGTTGGTTAGAAACAAGCACTCATTGTAGTTGTCCTTTGAAATCAAGATGAGAAATAGCAAGCAAAAAAAATGTGTAAAGGGAGGAAGGTGCAGGAGGCAGCTAGGGAGGTGAGGTAACGTAAGGTTAGCAAAAATGTTGGAGCAATAAGACAGAAGAGAGAAATCCAGCTAGCCCAGAGAAAGCCTAAAGGCATTGAAAAGCAGCTTGTAATGTGTTATGCAGAACCCATGGCAGTATATGGGGGGCGGGGGGTGTTAGTTGTTTTTGGTTTGGGGGTTTGTTTTCCCCTTAGTTCCCTGGGAATTTGGTCAACTAAATGTGGGCCCCAAGCCACCTCCTGACTGGAATTAAATGTATTCCCGGAGGTGAAGTGGTGTCTTTTTCTATTCTCTTTCGCTGTTTCAGCTCCTTTGCTTTCCTTATTCTCGTTTGTATTCCATTTTCATAATTTATCAGTTTTCCCTCTACAACTTTGTTTTCTATTTCTGTGACATGTCTCTGCTCTGTTTAAATACTTTTTTACCTCCACTGCACTTCTGCTTTAGATAATGCCTTCCTTCCTCTGCTTATTTCTTTTTCCATCCTCTACTGCCCTCTCTGATGACTTTATCTCTTTTGGTGCCCTCCTTATTTGCTGTGTTTTCCTTTGCTCCTGATTTTTTGATCCATTGCCACACAGCTTTGCCTGCTTTCTTTATTGCTGCTTTTCTTTCTTAATTTCCTTTCTTCCTTATATCTGGTAGTATTAAGACAGCCTATATCTTAATGTGTTTTCACACCACTGAGATCAAGGTGAAATATTCAGACCAATGAAATTATATGTGAGTTGGAATTAAAGAAAGATTTCTTCTACATTTCTCCTCATTTTCCTCTCTGAGGATAAGATGGAGCATCAAAAACCTCTTATACATCAAAAGTGTTTTTCTAGTTGTCAAAATGAGTTTAGCAGTTGATAATTCCTTACTGAGTGACCAAATGTGCTTCCAATAAACTTGTGATTGACCTCAAGCTACGACAGTTTTAGATTTTTTTCTTTGCTTGTTACATTAGCAGCCTAAAATCTGCAGTGAAGTTTGAGACCATTATATATGACTCTCATAAACACATCCCTGAAACAAAGACAAGAAACACAGTAAGAAGTATCCCCTAAGTATCCCCTTAGATACTAGTATCTAGACACTAGATTTAGTATCTGAGATAGATCTAGGGACAAGTTTTCAGAAATTTTTAGAGCCACATGTTTATTAAAAATCTTCCCCAGCTATAAGGAGAGAGTGAGGTGAGCCAACAGGAAAACCGGAGATGGAAATGGACTTACTCCAGATCTCACAGGAGGCCTGACCGTGGCAGAGCAAAGAAAGTGTGCTGAGATCTCTAGTCTCCAGCCCCAGTGGCTTTTTGTCTATTTGTGGGAGGTCTTAGAGATGAGGCTTCCCCATTACATTATATAAAACTGTTTTTCTTCTGCTTTGGTTCTGTGCCTCTGCTAAGAAGAACTGTGTTTAGAATGGGGCAAACTGAGGCTGTCAAGGATTAGGACTATCTTGCATTGCTCAAGTGCCTTCCACCTTGGAAGGAATATGAAAATCTGTAGCTTGTTCAGAAGGCTTGTTTTTTCCTAACCCCTCCAAAGACTTAATATCCTTAAAAAAGCAATTTTTAGAAATAGTCTTGATTTCTTTCAATATTGCAGTGGAATATCCCTAATACTACACTCTTACATAGTGCTTTCCTTCCATACCTTTGGAAGAGTTTTACAAGCAAAGTCACCATCATTAGTCACGTTTTACTACCAAACTCAGCCTTACACGATGAAGGTTTAAATCTTGTATAACATTTTTCTGCTGTGCTCCCCGAAGCTGGGGTGAAATCCTGGCCTAGCTGAAGTGGGTGGCAGAAAGCCCCATTAACCTCCAGTGGAGCTAGAATTCCACCCTCAGTGCCTGTCATCTATTTTACTTTCTCCGTTCTTAATACCCTGGAAAATTGAATTCACTGAAGCAACATCCACTTCAGGCCAGGCTCCAGGGAATTTGAGCTGAAATTCAGCCCTTGGAAATGTGGATGGATCATAAGCTTTTGCCTTCCGGCAAATTGAGGAACAAGGGGGGCCTGAAACCCCACTGTTCTTTCTGCAAACTTTCTAAAATTTATCACTCAAAAAGAGAGAAAAAACAAAACAGAATATTTCTGTAAAGGGTCCTTGTTTTGAGTATTACAGTTCTTTCAACAAGCTGTGTCTAGCTGCAAGAGGATATTTCTCGCCTTGTCCAAACATTTCAGTGGTGCAACAAAAAGGGTTCAACAACATGGGACTGAGGAAGATAGTAACTGAACTTCAGCAGTTCATTGGAGCTTATAGTTTCAGGTGAGGTAAAGAGCAATAACAAGAAAAAAAAACATACGCTTGAATCAAAAAAAATGCAATGCAAGACAGTTTTCTTCACTGTGTGGTACGTCTGTAGGCTTATCAGCATCAGGATGGCTTAAGCTTCTCTCTTGTTAGCTAAAAGGGGCAGCATCTGCAATTCCATGTTTCCTCATTTGGTATATATGTCTAAATAAACGTGTATCCGGTGCTTGGCCATAATCTACTCAGTTACAGTCTTCTGACTGGAAAAGGCAAAGTGGTGCTTTGCGCAATGAACGCACAGGCTTTATGGTTAATCCTGCACATCTTAACATTTTAGTTAGCTAATCTTCTAAACAACACTGAGGTTGGGACAACTTGGATAGTCAGAAGCTCTGAACTTCTTAACTCTTTCTTGTCATAAATTCAGGTCTCATGGCGCTTCCATGATTTTCTCTGCTTAAAGCTTTTTTTTTTTTTTTTTTTTTTTTGGCACAAAACCAGTGACCGTAATTGCCCTTACAATAGTTTGGAGCTCAGGAGGCATGCTCAGTCATGATTGTTTCTACTGTGTTAATAGATGCCTGGGTGCTCTTTTTATGTGCAGAAATTTGGGATGGCACACATCAGCATGTGTCTCCAGGACCCACAAAATTATCTTACGGACCACCTCAACTCTGTAAAGCAGTTAATAAATTCTACACTTCACTTTTACTGTGTTCTTAGCCATTTAATCTAATTTATCTAATCTATTTTAATCGAATCTTGCTAAACAGTTATTTTATGTTTAATAGCTGTCCATAGACTGTTTCTGAATGTCTTTTTTTCATAAAAATTCCACATTGGATTAAGGCAGAAACCAAGCCTACACCAGAGAAATCTGATCTGAGTGTTCAATTTTGGGAGTGCAGAAGTTGGCTGGCTGTGTAACAGCAAAGCCAATGCAAGTTTCCTTATCCAGGCTTCCATTTGCTTTCTCCTTCCCGAGTTCCTTCAACAGTGAGCTTGAAGCAAAGTCACACAGGTACATTCTGACAATTGTCCAGAGAATTTGAGTAGATAACTGAGTTTCTACGCCTGTTCGGACCATTCAACTGGTAACAGGAAAGGTGCATGCTTTTTTCGTTTTTCAGGACTAAAGAGTTAAGTCTTCGATTATAGCCTTTAGATTTGTGATTATTTAACCCTAACCCCTTTGAGCTTACTAAAATTTGTGCGTATTGCCTAGTGTCTTGATTAGGACTCACTAAAAAAACTTTGTTTTACCATAGTCAGTTTTATTTGGCCTTACTGCAAGTTCTGCATGGTGGTTTCCTGAACCACATCACTGTACAGAGATTCCCTCTCCCACCCAAAAATACCTTGCGTGTAAGTGAAAACCACGTTATTCTTACCCAGTCACATTCAAAGCAGAAATAAATATATTAATCAAAAAAGTAAATCTGGTCAAAGTACTGCTCCCACTTGGCCCTACCATGTGCACACACTTTGAGCGCTCTGGAAGAACAGCAGGATTTTCTCATACCCAGTGATTGAATTAGAGAGATAATGGGGTTGTTTTTGCGAGGAAGAGTACATGAGAAAAAGAAGCTGGTGTGGGAGGAAGAAAGAGGAGCCCTTCTGTGGCTTCTGTCTCTCAGTTTAAAATTGTAAGGCTATCACTTCTCATCATAAGGGTTCAAAGGGTTAATAGAAAGAGGGATTTTCATTGCATCGTGCACAGTACCTATGATAGTCTCAGTTTAAACTTTAAAGGACAGGTGAAAAGAGAGAGAGTGAGCTGAATGCTTGCCTTATATATTGGAGAAATTGTTCATTCGTGTGAAATGCTGACCTCTGTCATCCTGCCAAGCTGACTGGGCCCTAGGGTGAGCGGCTGCTTGAGTGCTGGTTGCAAAAGTTAAAGCTGCCTGGGGAGTACTTTAAAAGGACAGTGTCAAGGTTGGTGTATCCAAAATCTGACCTGTCTTTTTTTTTTCCTCCCTCTTACATCTATTTGAAAAGTTCATGTCATTCGTTTTTATGTTTTTAGAAATCTTTTAATCTAAAACAAAATGCTTCAATTGCTATTGAAGGCTAGCGATTAGGAGGAAGAGCTGTGAGAGTTCAGTGTTCAGTGTGGCAATGCAGATGTCAGGAAGAAAGAAAGATCCTGAAATAAAACACAAGTGTGGGGATTGTCTCTGAATTAGGTGATAATTAGTAACAAAGCATTCAGGTTGAAATGAGTAAGGGATCAATGAAAAAGAGCAAGGATAATTTTTACTAATGAAAATATCGATGCAGATCCAAACTTAAGTTCACAAGAAGTTGATTCAAAACCTCTATTTATTTTTATTCTGATAGTTTTTATTCTAGTTGTATGTGCTGATGCTTTCTTGGTAATACTAGGTTGTAATATATCATTCCTACCGTAACTGAAATATACCCTTTCCTCTTATTTTCTTTGCTTGATGGCCTAATTAAAAACACATTATATCAGTATCATTTTTTTCTGTATGATATAGTATCCCAAGACCCTCATCACTATTGTAACCTTGCTATGCTACTTGCTATAAAAACTGTCACACAAGTATTGCACCTACTCAAATAATTTCCGCCCTAATTGCGAAATAGATGAAACAACTACATGTGCAAGTTATAAAAGGAAAAAAAAAAAAAACAAACAAGAGGAAGTAGTAGAATCAAAGTAAAGAAAATATCTTTTTGTACATAATTATGATGTTTCCCAGAAGATGCGGGGGGGGAGGGGGGAACACATATCCTCAAAATCTGAACTCTGAGGATTGCAATCACCACTGCTTTACCCTGCAAAATTTCAGAGCAGATAAAATGATCATGCAATATACTGCATGATCACAAGAGGGCGTCCGGATTGGACATAAACGTTTGCTTTAAAGTTGACCTTTCCAAGCTTTCATGACTACGCTGTTTTCAAAAAAGTTTTCCTCTGAACTGTGAGGCTCACTTCTGATTTCCTTCTCAGTTCTGAAAAAACCACACAGCTACTAAGAAACCCCAGTATGTCACAATCTCTTTCCTAGCTCCAAAATACTTTCCTTCCCTCTCTTTATGTTGGGCAGGCTTTTCTAAATCCTGCAGGAATAGATGACCTTGCTCTGCGTTGTGGAACAGGGCAGCTCTGGTGAATGGGAGGAGAGCGGAGTACAGGTGTCTCAGCTGGTCCAGCCTCAAGGATACAGGAGTGGCCACAGAGAACAGGGAAAGTCTGCAAGATAATCAGTTCCTCCATCCCTTCCCAACCCAAATCATGCTGTGCCTTGGAAATATCACTTTTGCAAAACCTTTGAAGGATATACCAAATTCTAGTACTTGCTGACAAAGATGATGACTGGTTAAAAAACCAAACCCACACCACGTTTTTGCAAGACAAACCTCTACAATAATAATTTCTAAATTCTCTCCTTGTAACTGAGAGATATGCCCTATCCTCTAGAGCAGAGTAAAAATCTCGGCAGCTGTAAAGAAGCTGTCTTGGTTAAAAGACACTCTGCCTCCTGCCAACAAGGCTATTTAGTGTTTATCTCTATTACATCCATCTGTAGCTAATTGTATAGTTATGGTAATAGTGCCCTCCAGAGGAATTTTAAAGGAATTATAATACTGGAAGCTAATACAAAAGATGTTTTAAAAGTGAGTGCAACAAGAAAATGGAATATTATTAAAATGATAAAATACTTGAACCTCAGGGGAAAAAAATCTCAATATCAAAGCCCTTTCAATTTTGCATGTGCATTTACATCTAAGAAAACCATATCCTAGTTACAATAGGGTTCTTCATAGCCTGATAGCAAACATGAAGTTTGCATAACTCCATTTGAATCAAGGATATAAAAGTAGATCAACCAAGCGAAGAATGAGATAGCTGTTCCTATTCTGCAGCAGACATGAACAATGTATTATGAGTGGGCTCCAGCCTCAGTCTAGGATGTCTGGATTTTTCCTGGACTTGCTGCTTTAATGTACGCATGACACGGTTAATTGAGGCAGTCAGAAGTAAGTGCAGATGTTTAAGGAGTTTTGCGGATGACATTTTAATATCAAGATAAACCATGCTTATATTCTCAAATTCCAGTATAGAGTTCTTTTCATGGCCATCAATTGTAACATGCTGTGACACTAGGCCTCAAAGGAAGGAAGGACATGTTACTGTAGTACAACATGGTATCTTATTTTAGACCGTGTCCTGGAGGCCTGCTGTACAGCTTTCTGAGATGATAACTCAGCACCTGAATGTCAGGTGTGTTTAAATTTTCCTGGTTTTCTTTTTTCTTTTTTTTTTTTTTTTTTTTTAGGGCTC
>VFFE01007207.1:0-21840 GCA_008921705.1 Burhinus oedicnemus
GGGGGGGGGGGGGGGGGGGGGGGGGGGGGGAACGGGAGGAAGCGGAGGGTTTTCATCTCGGGACTTTAAAGCAGTCGAGGAGGAAAGTGGGACAGGGCAAGGGTCAGTCGAAGGGTTGCTCACTGAGACCCCATGGCGTGACAGTGGCTGGGTGCTCGGCTGTTCAGCCAGAAGCTCAGAGCGGTTTGTGCCCATCGCTGTGCGTGGCAGCGGGTATCATGGCGGGGGATGCCGGCCCCAGAGGGCAGCAGGCCACGATGTGCAGCAGCCTCGGGAACCTGCGCCCGGAGTTACAGTAATGGGGGCTGCGGGATGGCGGGGACGCCGCAAAGCCTTCCCGGGCGGGGAGGCTGCAAAGCTGCCTGGGCGAAGCCGAGTGATCGCATCCTGCTCCCCAGCCCTTGCTAAAGCGAGAGGTTGAAAGCAATTACTGGGGCTTAAAGAGGGGAGGGAAAGGAAGGGGAAAAAAAAAAAGCTGAAGGGTGAGCAGAAAGCTGTGTGTGCAGAGAAGAGAACCTGCCACCGGAGCTACCAATTATAAAGTTTTCAGCGCGGAGCTCCCGCTGTGCCGGCGGAGAGCGTCTGCATCACGAGGGGAGACCTGTCAGCTCTAATGAGCACCACGACAGCACGAAAGCATCCGAGCTGCTCCAAACTTGCAGCAAACTCCGCTCTGGCTCCTGCCTTTAACTCCTTCCTCGCCTGGCTCCCGGTTCCGGTGCCTGCCTGGGGAGGGGGCTTGGCTGGTGGGGAGTTGGTAGCACACGGGGATGTGGCCAAGCCCAGAGCTTGAGGGGTCGCAGTGGAAAGGGAAGGTGACGGGAAGAGAGCGAGTGTCAGATCCCATCGCCTCCGCCGGGCTCAAAATCTCTCCTGGTGCCACAGTGAATATTTCACCCTTCTCCGCACTCTGGGGAGTAAACAGGCAGGAGTGCGCAATTAAAGCGATGTTGCGTGTCCAGGTGGATGGATGGACGGACGGAGGGATGGGTAGATGGACAGGGAGCTGCTGGTGAGCAGGAGGCAGCAGAGGCTGGAGGAGGGCAAAGGGGATGAGGACGGCTGGCAGTGGGTGCAGGGACCAGAGCACCTGGGAAGGAGAGTGAGTGCTCCGTTGGGTGGCTGGGACATGTGAAATGACTCCGTTTCACCATAGATTTTTCCTCTGGCTGCACACGTGGAGCTGGAACAGCGGTGGCCCCTGTGCCCCCCTTGATGGGTGCCACAGCACCCCGCAGAGCCACGGTCCCACTGGGGCTCTCGGGAGGGCTCGGCGTCAGGCAGGAGGTGGCTCCTGTGGGGACGCTGGAGGACGCTGCCTGCCCACAAGCAGGGCTCGGGGCTGGGCGGGCAGCTCCTTCAAGCCATGGGCACCTCTGTGGGTGACTGCCAGCACTGCCTGACCGTCTCTCTTCTGCTTCTTGCCTCCCACAGCTGGCAAAGGAGAGCGAGCGTCTCCAAGCAATGATGGCCCATCTTCACATGAGACCTTCAGAGCCAAAGCCTTTCAGCCAACCTGTAAGCGTGTGCCCCCCTCCTGTCCTTCTGCATGCCTGCAGCTGCCCCCTCTCCTCCCGTTTCCCCTTGCCACTGGCTTGCTGTCCCCTCCCTGCCCTGCGCATGGTCACCGCAGCCCTGCATGGCCCAGCTGGATGGGCTCCCCAGGACAGGCATGCCCTGACCGTGCTCCAGTGCACGTAGCCTGGTCCCTTGTGCTGGTGCAAGGCATCAGGCAGGAGTGAGATGCAGCCTGTCAGCGTGTTGTGCTGCTCCACCAGCTTGGACATGTAGTGGTTACATCCCGTCCTGCGGGTGCATCCCGTCCCGTGGTTGCATCCCATCTCATGGGTGCATCCCGTCCTGTGGGTGCATCCTCATCCCATGGTTGCATCCCATCCTGTGGTTGCATCCTCTCCTGCAGTTGCACCCCATCCCTGCCGAGCCCAGCAAGTCTCCCCCCGGCAAGCCCTTTGCTCCCTGCTTTGTGGCATAAACCAGCTCAGCCCTCTCGAGCTGCCGGTGTGCCGAGGGCTCTCCCAGCCCTTGCCTTCCCCATGCCGGTGCCCAGTCGCTGACCCTTCCTCCCGCTTGTCCGTGCAGCTGAACCTGGTCTCCAGTGCCACCCTCTCCAAGAGCACTTCCGACACGTTCCCCGATGGCTTACCTCATCCCCCCACCTCTGCCACGGCGCCCATCACCCCGTTGCGGCAGGGCCCCTCTGTCATCAGCTCTTCCACTTTACACAACGTGGGGCCCATCCGCAGGAGAAACTCGGAGAAGTTCTGCACCCCGATATCTTCAGGTGAGCTCCGGGATGGGGCTTAGCACCCTCTGTTGCACGGTCCTTGGGTCCCAAAGTGTGTCCCTTCACCCCCTGCCTCCCCATTTCTTGTCCCCCCCTCCAGAACTTGCACAGAATCACGAGTTTTACAAAAACGCGGACGTCCGGCCGCCCTTCACGTACGCCTCGCTCATCCGCCAGGTGAGTGACTCCCCACGCCGTGGTGTTCAGCTCTGCACCTGAGACCTGCCCGTGGGGCACAGTGGGCAAAGCTGTGCTTTTCCCCACTTTCTTGGTCCTGGGGGAGCCCCCATGCCCACTGAACCCCCATTTCTGCCTCTCACGCCTCACCACGGGACAGGCATCAAACCCCACCGGGGGCATCACAAGTGATGCTCTTGTCCCCTCTCTGGTTTCCCAGGCCATCCTGGAGACCCCCGACAGGCAGCTAACGTTGAACGAAATCTATAACTGGTTCACGCGGATGTTTGCCTACTTCCGGAGGAACACGGCCACCTGGAAGGTGAGAGCAGCCCTGCTTGGCACCACGGGGCTCGCCCCATCCCACCCAGGGCTACCTGCTGCAGGAGATGCTCCAGCTTATATGGGCACCTGCGGTAAAGGACCAGTTCATTGCACAGCTCTGAGATGGTGCAGGAAAAGATTTTGTGGATAAATCCCACATTTCACCCCCCAGAATGCATCCCTGGTCTCTGGGGATGCATCGTCCATGCAGTAGGATACTGCAAAGAGCCGCGCTGTAGAAACCCGGGGCTTTCTGTGGAGAGGGGGCTGGAGCAGAGCCCCCGCCGCAGTGCTGGGAGAAGGGCAGAGAAAAGAGTGAGACACTCGAAATGGCAAATAAGGTTAATGATAACCCGGGGGCGGGTGGCACGCTGCGAGCGGGAGGTGCCGCAGCCGGGCTGCAATACGTGGTGGCTGGGTCTCAGCGGTGGCCGGGGATGCAGGTGCTGGTCCGCGAGGACGGAGGGAGGGCGCTGGTGGCTAGAGGGACCATCAGCGAGCGGGAGCACCTGCGAGATTCCCGAGTGGGTGTCTGTGCTTGTCTGCCCCCCACCCACCCAGTGCAGGGTGCTGTACAGGCAGGTATCGTAAGATTTTGGCACCGAGGAGCCTTTTGTCCCTGGCTTGGGCTGACGGGTGTGAATTTTGGGGCAGTGTCTTGGGGTAGCACGTGGGCACCGGAACTGCTTCCCCCTCAGTTTATATAGAAATCACCAAATCTGAGGGAACCGAGAAAAAGTGTCTCAGAGGAACTGGGTGGTTGTGAGAAGGAGCAGCGATTGCCCCGACCAGGATGGGTTTATTTATTGTTTCCTGCTGCATGTATTTACTGAGACCGCTTCCTCCTGCTCAGGGCAGCGAGAGGCAGAGCGGCAGAGGGAGACTAACGCTTCAAAATAGATCAGAATAAGTGAGATGGAAGCGAGATGGTGCATTTTGAAAGGGTTAAGGCAGGAATCGGTTATTCTGGAGCCCAGGGCCCCCATGCGTTGCTGCTGCAGATCAGAGCTGACCGCAGCAGGGGTTTGCTTCTTCGCAGCAAACTTTGGCTTGAAGAACGGGTATTTTGGCTCCAGAGTGCTACGGGGTGGCCCCTGGCTTCAGCATAGCCCATCCCGAGCATCCCCACATGCTGAATGGGGAGGATCGCGGGGGGAAAGAGCAGGGCAGGAGCAGTCAGAGTTGCCCGGGCCATTTTTGGTGCTGGCCATGGCCCTGCATCAGTCTGGAGTCCCCCTCACGGCACGCGTGCAGCACTGCAAGCCGGTGCCGCGCGGCGCGGGGAGCATCAGTGGCTGCCAGTGCTGTCCTAGCCAGGCTCATGGGGACACCTCCAAGTTTGGGGACGGGGTGGGAAGTGATGGGGAGCATTGTGGGGGAGAGCCCGGTGCAGCCGTCGCTGCTCCCCAGGACTGTGTCTTGCCTTGGGGCAGAGCAAGGTCTGTCTGGGGCAGCCCTTTCCCTGTTCTGTGCCTCAGTGTGGCTGTCTGTGGAATGAGATAATAGCAGGTGAAAATGCCTTTTTTCCTTCCCTTTTACTAGCTGAAAGGAATAAATGTTTTGGGGTTTTTTTGCTGCGGCTCCCCTGCACCCCGTGTTACCCAAGGGCAGAGTCAATGTCTCAGAGAGGGGCTTCCCCCAGCCCTTCTGGTTCTCTTTTTGCTGCTCTTTATTTTTTCCTGTTCCACCACCAAAAGGGATGGCAGGGGATTAAAACGAGCCAGGGCGGGGGATGATTCGCTTCACAACTTTCAGTGTCCAAGGTCAGGCTTCTTTTGAAGGAGGGGGATATACAGGAAAAAATAATGTATTTCTGCTCTTCAGAAAAGCACCATTTCTTACTGCGGCTTCTCCCTTGTCTCCTGCCTCAGCTGACCCCTGGGATGGGGCAGGGTTGGCAGGGGCCAAAGTGGGTACCCCATCCCCACGGCGGGGCAGAGCTGCAGTGCTATGTGGGGGCCCACGGGGAGACCCCCCGGCACGGCACGGGGAACGGGGCTGGGGGTGTAAAGCAAACATCATTAGAAAAGACAAAGATGAGAAGCAAACAGAGCAGCCGAAGTCTGGCACTGAACAAATAGGATGAGGCAGGGACCGTCCCCCTGCCCTGGCACCGGGTGGGAGCATTCCCATGGCGGGGGTCTCACCTGGCACCTCCTCTGTGTCCTGGGGCCAGCACCCTGCCCAACACCCGGCACTGGGGACAGAGTGTCCCAGGCTCCAGCAATGCTGAATCACATCCACTGCCTGCCCGCTGCCAGGATTTATTTCACCTCTACTTTTGCCTTTGCAAACACGTACCCGCTGGTGCTTGGAAGTGGGGAGGTGTCACCGGGGGGAGAGGGAGGACGTGGGTGCTGCCAGGCTGGGACTGTGTCTCCATGTGCAGGAAGGGTTTCGGCTTTGCCACGCTTCTTGCCTTTAATCAGGGCTTTGTTTGGATGAGGAGTCCCCTGCGCACACAGGAAGGAGGAAGGGGAACGCGGGGCAGGATCCGGCCCCGGCAAGGGGAGGAAGTCCTGTGTTTGCTCGCCAGGGGACAGGGGTTCAAGGGCAGTGTCCAACCCAGCCCCGGCCAGACTTCACACCCCCAGGTGCGGGCAGGGAGCGGGATGCTTGTGGAGGTGGTGCAAGGGCAGAGCAGGGGCCAGGGATTCATCCTGCTCCATCGCTGGCCGCGGAGCACAGCGGTGTCTGGGGTCCCCCTTGGATTTCCAGCTCCTCGGAATGCCTGTGTGCGCAGTGCTGAGTACAGCCAGGCCCTCCTCTCCGGTGATGCCAACACAGCCCCCAGGGCAGGGCATGGCCCAAACGGACCGTATCCCTTTGGATGAGAGCGGCGATGGCACCGGACTGGCATCCGGTGACCTGGCTCTGCACTGCACCAAGCATCACCCAAGGAGCGGGGCTGGCTGCTGGCCAGCGGGTTCCCTAGTGCGACCCAGGGGTTCCCAGTTCCCCCAAAAAGTCACTGACAATCTCCTTCCCCGGGAACAGGATCCTGGGAGCCACTTGCAAAGTTTCCCCTTTGGTCTGGCTCTGCCAAATGGCAGGAAGAGCAGGAGCGTGCCCGTCCCCGCTGCTTGCCACCACGCCACCTGGCTCTCGGCGGGGCCATCGCAGCAGCACCGGGTGCGATGGCACGGCCGGGGACGCTGGGGCAGATGGCAGGCAGCGGGCACAGGGAAGTGGCGGATGGATGGATGGATGGATGGATGGATGGATGGATGGATGGATGGATGGTGAGGGAAGGAGCCCAGCTTTGTTTGTTTTTGTCCTTAAATTAAAAAGAAAAAGGGGCGATGGTGCAATTTGATGAGTTTCTGGGAACTCTAACACTTTCCACGCGGGGGGGTTCAGTCCTTGTGTCTCCTTTTGCCTTGTTGTGTTGGCCAGCTCCTTTGTTTATACAGCCCTCGTTCGACCTTTTAAATTGCTGTTAATGTTTTAGCGTAACGAATTAGTCTCTCATCACGAATCAGGACTCGAAATAAAAAAAAAAAAATATAAAAAAAAAAACCCTCTGAGGCCAACTTCCTGAAATTGGGGTCATTCTCATTTGCAAGGCAGAGAATCTGAGAACCTTAATGCAAGGAAATTTATTCAAAGGCAGAGCCCCGGCGTGATTAGGCCCTTTGTAATTATAGCTCGGAGAGATTCCACTCCAGCCTCCTGCCTCCCTCATGGATTAGCAAGTGAGTCGGAAAAATACACAGGATTTAATTAGAGGCAAATTAAAATTGGTAATGAAATAGGGGCAGTAGCAAATGGCAGGGAGTTGGAAGGGGACAAGGGAGCTGGTATCTCTCGGGGCTGCGCTGTCTGCCTACGTGTGTGTCTCTTTATTTTACATTTAGAAATGTAAAGATGGTCGATGTAAAGAAGAAAAGGAGGGAAAGGACCAAAAAGGGAGGGTGGGGGAAAGAAAAAGAAAGGAAAAGATTAGCCAGCTTTGCCGAGCATCGCCAAGCGAGCTGCGGTGGAGAGGGTGGCTCTGCTCCTGGGTCCTGGCTGGTGTGACCTGTCCCTTGTACCACTCTGTCCCCATCTTCCTCGGCATCTGGCCAAGGCTGAGGAAACAGGGCTGCGTCCCACGTGCGCCTTGGGGGCTTGGATCCTAAACCCTCTCGGCACTGATGGGCTGAGTGAGCTTTTGCAGCATCCCCGGTTGGTTTTGCAGAGCATTTGGCTGCAGACAAGCTGAGCATGGCCGGGGCAGCCTGGAGCCATGGGGACCTGCAGGGGCTGGGTGAGGAGGAGGAGGATGGGGAGGAAGAGGAGGGGTCTGGGCAGTGGGACGAAGACGGTGTGGCTGAGCTCTCCTGCCCGCTCTACCCGCAGAACGCCGTCCGCCACAACCTGAGCCTGCACAAGTGCTTCGTGCGCGTGGAGAACGTCAAGGGAGCCGTCTGGACTGTCGACGAGCACGAGTACCAAAAGCGAAGGCCACCAAAGATGACAGGGTGGGTCCTTCTCTCCCACCGGGATGCAGCCTGGGAGCCGCGATCGCACACATCTCCGCTGCCAAGCCCCCAGTCCCTGGGCCGGGAGCCCTCAGCCCTGCATCATTGTGCTTTCTCTCTTTCTGCAGGAGTCCGACCTTAGTCAAAAACATGATTTCAGGACTCGGTTATGGAGCACTTAATGCAAGTTACCAGGTAAGGACTCAGTCCCGTCCCTGGCAGGGATGCGGGGCACTAAACTTCACCGCTCTGCAGTCCCGTTTTCCGTCGTGGTCTTGCATCCTCCGTGCCTTGAGCCTCCACTGCTTTCTGTTGCAGGCTGCGCTGGCGGAGAGCAGCTTCCCGCTGCTGAACAGCCCCACCATGATCAACACCAGCTCCGCCAGCGGCATGCTGCATGTGGGCCACGACGACGTCAGCAGCACCGTTGAGCAGGTCAACAGCAACGGCAGCAACAGCCCGCGCCTGTCCCCGCAGCAGTACAGGTCAGTCTGGCCGGGCGTGAGGGGACAAGGGACAGTGCCAGTGGGTGTCGCTGGGCTGCTGGAGGGTTTGGAACTAAGGGACAGTGGCACATCAGGCACTGGGAGCTGCTCGTTGCTTCCCGCGGTGCCTGGCGAGGGGCAGCACAGGGATGGAGGGGGTTTGGACTGAGAGCTTCATGGGGTTGCATCCAGCGGGGTGGGATCCCCAGGGCTGAAGGCTTCCCTCCCCGCAGCCATCCAGTGCACGTGAAGGAGGAACCCGCTGAGGCAGAGGACGACAGCAGACCTGTCTCGCTGATGGCCACCACCAACCAGAATGTGACGATTCCTGACGACAGGGACCTGGAGGAGGAGCTGCCGGTGGAAGACTTGTCCTAAGGACCCCTTCCTCCTCCCCACCGAGGGGCAAACCCTTCCCACCCTCCCAGCCGGAGACCAAGTGACGGCTCCCACCTCCCCAAGGTGACCTTTGGTGTTAACCTGTTTCTTAAAGGCACTTCCACAAAGCAAAAGGGTTTCCTTGGTGCAACAACCTGTTGCTGACGGCACGTCCCTCCTGCTCCCCACTGCCCCGCACCGCGGCCCTGGTGACTGACCGACCCCTGCCACAGGGGATGTCCTGCCACGTGAGAAGCTGGACCCAAGAGTTGGACTTTTTCTCCCCTCTTCCCTTGGTTAGTGACTGGTGAACGAGGATGGTAGGTTGTTTCTGTCTGAAATGGTCCCTCCCTTCCCCGTGCATGGTGGGCACAGGGAAGGCACCCCTGGGAGTCCCCTCTTCCCCTGCGGTGCTCTGCCGCCCAGCGATGCTCGAGCCTCTGCCAGCGACCGCCCCAGGAAGAGAAGGTAATGGCAGGAACCCACCGTCATGTCTCCATCCCCCAGTGGGTTTTGCACTAGGAGGGACCGTGGACCCTGCCCACGTGTTGCATCTACCCAGCTTTGGGGGAAGAAACAGCAGAATTGGGGGCGAGTCCTCTGCCATGGTCTGGACGTCGGGCTTGCACCGTTGTCTGGGGAAGGACGAGGACTGGTGTGTTGGTGGGACTGTGTCCCCTTTGCCTTGTCACCTCCAGCAGGTTGCTAAACCCCCCGGGTTGGCCGCCCTCCCCGAGCTCCCCGGTCCCTGCTGGTGAGGGGGCTGGTGGCACCCAGCACTGATGACCGTCCCCAGCCGACTGCCAGCACCAGGCAGCGAGGACACAGCTCCCTGCTTTCTTCTCGACGTCAGCTGCAACGGGTGACACCTCTCCCAGCCCATGCAGGGATGCCCAGTGGCCTGACTTTGACTTCAGGGAAAGGCTCCTAGGGAAAGGCTCCTGGTCCCCTGCATGCCTGGTTCCCCCTCCGAAGCCAGGGCAGGGTCTCTGATGATGGGCAATGGCACGGGGAGGCAGCACCCACCACTGCTGAGCCTCGTCCTGGGGGTACCCGTAGAGGAGCTGGCGCGGGCAGAGCCCGGTGGTGAGCCACTGCTCGGCCATCCTGCTGGTCGCAAAGCCGACCCGGGTGAAACCATGTGGTGGCTGAACCTGGCCATGGCCAGCGAGCCGAGCCTGCTGGTGCTGGGGCTCCTGCTTTCATCTTTTCATTTCATTATCCTTTTGTGTGCGTGTGCGTCCAGATGGGAAGATACCAAAAGATTTTTAGAGGCAGAAGGTCCGTAGTTCAGGTGAACAGATGGTATTAATGCCAAAAAAAAAAAAAAAAGAAATATTAATAATAACGAGAACGACACAACCAAACACCCCTCTTCTCCCTGCTCTTTCTTTCTGTGGTGGTGATGTGGGTACCCAGTGCTGGGCTCCTCCAGGCCAGCAGCCGCAGCCTCCTCAGTGCCCTGTGCCAGTCTCAGGGACCAGAACCTTTCCCAGCATGGCCGGGCTGGAGCTGGCTGTCCTGGTACGCAATGGGGTCTTGGGGGACTTGATGTGGTGGATGTGGAGCTGCTCTTGGTTTTGAGCCCAGCTCCAGGCTCTTCCAAAGCGACTGGCAGTGCTGCACTGTTCCTCCCTGTCCCCAGTACCCCAGATTGAGACATCGGTGGTGGGGACTGGTCGCTGCCCCAGCATATGGTCCCTAGCCCCCTGCCAGGGTCCTGGTGGTGGCACCCCGGGAGCTGCGTTTTGGGTTGAAAATGCAACACACAGCTGTGGGTCATGGGGGGTGCGTGTGTGCTTGTTTATCCCCACGGATCGCCTCTGTGACCTCCTCAAGGGGCTCTTGGCCCTGTGGCATGCGTGCCCAGGGTGAGATCATCCTTTTTGCTGCCTATTGCATCCTTGGTACCCAGGTGGTTGCAGACATCACGGAGGGGGGTGTGTGGGGGTGTGACGCTGGCTCTCCCCCTGCAGCCACCAGTGAGTGAAGCCCCCCCAGCTCATTCCCCTGTGCCCCCCCAGCACCGTCTGGGGGATGCTGAGACCCTCGGGGAGCAGCAGCCACCCGGAGGAAGGAAGGCACAGCCCGGTGGGGGCTGTTAAGAGGGGGTCACCAGCATCTCCCTGGCTGGTGCTGCAGAGGGGCCCTTTCGCCTCCCTAAAACCCCAGAAAATCCTGCAAACGCGGCCCTCCCCCAGCCCCACGGGTGGGTGGCGGCGGTGCGTGGGTGCTCGCCGTGCCGACCTTCGCTAGGTGTCTCCACTCGCCCCGTCTTTCTCCCTGCTCGCTCCCTCGCCGCTGCCGGCGAGGCGGTTTGCCAAGCCGCCCGCTTCCCCTCGCCCTCCGGCCTCTCCCGGCTCGTCCCGCCGCCGCCGGCTCCCGCCGGGCTCTGCCGGACACCGGAGACCCTGCCGGGGCTGGGGGGCACGGACCGACCCCCAACTCTTGCAGTGTGGGTCCAGCCCCGTCCCCTTCGTACTGCCAAAGCAGCCGCAAGGCTGGAGGCACTGCGTATGCTCCCTACCTGTTTTCTTTTTAAAAAAAGTGTGACTTTCCTTTTTTCTTTTTTTCTTTTCTTCTTTTTTTCTTTTCTTTTTCTTTTTCTTCTGTCTTCTTTTTTCTTTTCTTCTTTTTTCTTTTTTTCTTTTTTTTCTTCTTTCCTTTTTTTTTCTTCTTTCTCCTTTTTTCTTTTTTTTCCTTTTCTTTTTATTTTTTCTTTTTATTTTTTATTTTTATTTTTTATTTTTCAATCTTTTGATTTTAAGTTATTGTTCTAAACAAGTTTACAGCGCTGCGGGCAGGTGTTGCTGGAGGGAGGCCGGCATCATGCATTGCTGCTTTTACTTGTACAAAGGAGCGGGGAGGGATGGACAGGGTGGGTGTTGGGGTGCAGCCCCTGGCCCCCCTTCGCTGCTGCTTGGCCACAGTTCACCCTCAGCAGGGGCTTGCCTGCCTCCATCCAGGCTTTTGGGTTTTCGGTTTGCCCCCGCGGGCGGCAATTGTGCCTCTTGTGGCAGCACCAGCACCCAGTGTCACCCCTTGTGCTGCTCCAGCATGTCTGGGACACCCCAGGGTCCCCGGGGAGGGAATGACCTGGCCCTGTACTGGGAATGACCTGGTAGTGCACTGGTGTAGTTTGTCCTTTCCAGGGAGGGGGAGGTTTTGCAGCCCGATGCATGCGGGCAGAGCTGGTGGCACACGTGCTCGGGAGCTTGCACGGGTGCGGGGAGAGCTGCAAGCCATTGCACCGGCAGGTGGTGGGTGCTGCTGCCCCGGCTCCCACCCGGTGCTGGGGGTGTTCTGCCAGTGGGTCCTCCCCACAGCTGTGGGGCTGTGAGCTCTGCAGGGACACGGACCCCCTCGCCGTTACAGTAGCTGCTCCCCTGTGCTCCTCAGGGGCCTTTCCCCTCGCCTTCCTCGTGCTCTTCAAATTTCATTTTTTGGCAGCTTTGCCACCCCCTGGGTTTTGCATACTGTTTGGCAAAATCCAAGGCGGTCCAGGCACGAAGCACGTCCGGCATTGGCAAGCCCTCCAGCACCTGCCACGGGTCCTGCTCGGGGTGCAAATTTATTTTTTTTTTTTAAAAAGCTTTTCCAGAGGTACAGATATCCCCGAAACGGCTCCCAGAGCCAGGGCGAGCCGTGTGTCTCCGGATCCCCATGGGTCTGGCCAAAATCCCTGTAGCCATCACGACCAGACCCCATGAGGACAAACCTGGCGCCTTCCCCTCCGCACCATATATTCCTATAGGTCTTTATCCACCATCCTGGCTCTGAAGAGCACTATATATATATATTATATATATATAAATAAATATATAAATATAAAGGAGGTTTTTTTTCTTTTAAACACGTGCACAGGTTTGGAAAGTCCTGTGGCTCCAGGTGATGCCTCTTCCCCGGCTGTTGCTGAAATGGGAATTGCGGTGGGTGATTTCATGGGAAACATGCCCGGTTTGATACTCAGGGGTAAATTTAATTCATTCTCTTACCCCCCACCCGGCCCAGCCGCCTCTGCAGGGTCCCATCTGAACCCAGGTACCGTGTCCCCTTCCAGCCTCGCCCGCACCCACCCACCTCACCCCTCTGGTTTATTTTTTGCTGGTTTGAATTTTACAAAATTCTGCGTGTCTTACCTCAAAACACACACCCGAGGTGGGGAGAGGGGAGAAGGAAGGATAAAGGACCAAATGCAATGTGTGGCAGAATTGTATGTCTGTATATACTGAGATATATATATACTGGGTTTAAACCTACCAACATGAATTGTTATTTTTGGTTTTTTCTGGATATTTTTTTTTTTTTGGTTTATTTCCTGTTTCTGTCCGCCCCCCCCAGGGCCGTTCTGCGAGGGGAAGGTATGGGCACCTCTCTGTAAGTTAAGGCGTCTTTCTGGTATCTCCCACTGAAGGAATTACTCAGTTTTCCGTGTTTTTTTCTTTTTTTTTTCTTCCCTGCCCCTGCCCTGAATAGCTAGAATGGGTAGAGCTGGGGCAGGTCGGAAACCAGTGCTTGAAGGGAAGGAGTGCTGGTAGCACTGGGGGGCTGCTGGGGGCAGGGGGGACCAGCAGCGGCGAAGGGAAAGCCGCAGCTGAACCTGCATTAAACCAAAGGGTTTCTTTGCTTTGTTTACACGCCTGGCCAGCCTCACCACCCAAGAGGATCTCCCTGATCTAGGTTTTTGTCCTGGAAGCGTTGGGGAAGGTAGGGACAGGCCAGAACCGGGGGGCTTGGGGACTCTCTGCTCCCAGGAGCTGCCCACAATGGCCCAGGGAGCCCAGGTGGGTGCCCAGACTGGGGGCATCCCTGTCCCCTGGGAAAGTGCCAGCCTTGCCACAACCTCTTCCTTCCCCCCCCCTTTTTTTTTTCCTCTTTTTTTTTTTTTTCCTTTTCCATCCTCTGGCGCTGGGTGGGAAGGTGATGCTGGGGAGGGGGAACGAGGTCCGAGGGGGGGCCGGAGGGTGGAGGGGAGGGAGGATGTGTATAAAGTGACCCTTTCTCCCCCTGCCGCCACCTTCGCTGCCGCATCCCTCATTCTGTATAAAGGAAATAGCATTGCTGTGTATTTGTACTCTGAACTTCCGTGTGTCTGCTTTGGCAGACGGTAAACCCTTGTACAGTAGATCTAGCTGCATGTAATCTGTATGGACAATGGCATTATAAAATGCAATAAAATAAATTACCTATCATGCTGCTGTGCTGGCTGCTTTGTTATGTTTATTGATTATTTAAAAAAAAAAAAGTGCATTTTTAATCCTCGTAGGCTCTTCAGCAGCGCGGGAGCGATGGTCAGCCTGGGTGTCAGAGGGGAGAGAAGTGACTTGCTCTGCTCTGTCGGTGTTGGGGTAGGTGGGGGGCTACAGCAGCCCTGGTAATTTAGGTCGCTGTATCTACCCCTCACCAGCTCGCTCCTTCCAGCACCACCACGTGAACCCGGGGGACTGGCTGAAATACCAGTTTCAGGTGGGTTTGCTGAGCTGGCCAGCCTTGAGGTCGCATCCTGCCCGCGGGGTGTTTGCTAGTGCTGCTGGTGGCATCTCAACAGTGGAGCCCCATGTCCACCAGCGGCAGGAGCCGTACGGTCGCGGTGCTGGGAGCCGTACGGTCATCGTAAACTGCCAAATCCAGGAGGTTTTGTTGTCAGCACCAGCCAACACCATAGAGCTGGACTGGCTGATGGGGGGCTGGGCGATGCTTGGTTTATCTTGCGAGTTCAATGCCCTCCGAGCCCCAGGGGCCAAAGGCACAGGGAGGGGACCTGGCAGCACCCACCCAGTGTCCGTAACATCCCTGGGTGCTCAGAGACTTCTCCCTGCATCCCAGAAACCTGGGGAGTGCCTGAATTTCCCTGGATGTGCTGATTGCAGAGCAGAGCCTGCCAGTTTGTGCCTGCGGATGGGATGGGATGTGACGGGGCAGGATGGGGCAGGATGTGGTGGGGTGGGACGGGACGAGGTGGCAGTGGCCCCTGGAAAAGTGCAAGGGCAGGAGCGTCCCTCCTCTTCCTCACCAAACAGCCCCTGCTCCACCCTGCTGAGACAGGAAGGGTTTTCCCAAAGGCTGAGGCGCAGGTGAGTTGCTGGATGTTCGCTGGAGTTACCGCTGTAGATGTGCCTGTACAAAAGAAAAATAGCAATAATTAAGAAGTTAATAATTAGGAAGTCAGAGAGCTTTTGCCACTGCCCTTTGGGATTTCTTTCCCCTACCTCATCTTTTTTTTTATTTTTTTAAGACCAGTGAAGCCCCCCCACCGCCTGTTTAACACATCCATGACTCTGTTCTTCAGAGGCCTCTTAATCCAGCAGCAACAGCGGTGCCCACCAGCCGCCTGCGCTCCCTCACACCGCAGAGCCCCAGGCAGCCGGACACACGGCATCCGGTGCCGTCGAGCCCATGGCTCAGCCCTGGTGGCAGCCCGGTTCTCCCTGGCAGGACGGTCAGCGAGAAGGCAGCTTCCCGGCAGCTCAGCACCCGCAGCCGGAGGACCGGAGGTTTCTTCAGAAGCGCTCGATGCTCATCGAGGCTCCAAAAGCAGGGCCAGGTTTGCAGCCTTGATATCTGTCCCTTAAAAACAAAAAAATGAGGTTTTGGCACTCCCCTCGGGGAATAAACTTCCGGGGGCACTGGGGCTTCGCCATCAGGAACTTCTGGCCATTGCATTTTTTTTTTCCACAGAATCATAAAATCACAGAATGGTTTGGGTTTGAAGGGACCTTAAAGATCATGGAGTCCCACCCCCCTGCCATGGGCAGGGACACCTCCCACCAGACCAGGTTGCTCCAAGCCCCGTCCAACCTGGCCTTGAACACCTCCAGGGATGGGGCAGCCACCACCTCTCTGGGCAACCTGGGCCAGGGTCTCACCACCCTCACAGTCAAGAATTTCCTCCCAATACCTGATCTAAATCTCCCCTCTTCCAGTTTGAAGCCATCACCCCTCATTCTATCACTACATGCCCTTTCCTGACTATCCTCGCTCCGAGTCCCGGCCAGAGCTGCAGCAGCAAAGGGGACAGGGATGAGGACGAGACAGGGAAGAGGACAGGACAGGGATGAGAACGGGACAGGGCAGAGAGCAGATTTCGGCTGCCACTGCGGCCCCCAGCCACCTCGCAGCCCCACGGTTCGCAGCCCAGCGAAATGGCTGGCTCCCATCTGTGTCTAGACCCTGCCAATATTAATAGACTGTTATATCCCCTTTCTCTCCGCTGCTCCGTCTCAGCCAAACTGGCTTAATCTTTTTTCCAGTGGCCTTTTTCCAGGGCTTTTTGAACCGCGGCCAGCTCGCTGGTGGCTTCCTGGGGCGCGCTGAACGTGCCTCCGCCAGCCCCTTGCCACCCGCCCGGGGGGCTTGAGACAGCACCCATGGGTGCATGAGCCGTGCAGAGAGGCTGGTGTCCCCGTCCTCCGCTGGCTCCCCAGCTCCCATGGGGAGGGCACGGGGGCTCGCTGCTGGGCGCAGGCTGTCGGTCGCTTGGGGGAGCATGTGGCTTTGATTGATTTAACACTTGGAGAAATAGCTTTTAACTTTTAAACTAGAAACTTTTTTCCTTCTTTTCTTTTTTTTTTTTGCGATGGACATGAAAGCTTTCTTGGTTTGATTGCTAAACCAGTATGCGGATTAGGGACTGGGACCAGCCACCCCCTCCCCTCAGCTCCTGGGTGCGGAGCAACTCCATGCACCCAGAAAACGGTGGCAGGAGGCACCCACCGCTCTCCTCTTCCCTCCTGGGTGCTCCACAGCTTCCATTCACAAGGATATCACCCTTCTCTCCAGCTAGCTCGATGCTTTGCCCCAAATCCATGGCATTTTCGCACACCCCTGAAGCAGGGCGCGGGGTTTGCTGCCAGGATCTGAGCCCCCGACCGGGGGCGAGTTGCTGCCTCGGGTGCACACAGCCAGCATGGCTTTCAAATAGTTAAAAAGAACCAGAAAAGAGGCAGTGCCTTTGGTTGGTTGATTATTTATTTTTTTTTTTTAAATGAGCATTAAGGAATTGCAACAACTGGGGCCAGGAAGGGATGTGGCCAAAGCGTTCTTGCTCTGAGATCTGGTCCCCTCCCTGAGCCGCTGATGTCTCGGGGGGCCTCCGGTCCATGTGGCTGTACCCCCCCCCCCCGCCCGGGACCAGGGCTGAGAAGAGGTCCTGAAGCGGTGCAGGTGGGTGGGGGGCACACCCAGACCCCTTGGCTCTGCAATGGCCACCCACCCATGGGCCCGCTGTGGAGTTGCTCCCTGCTTTAAACTCACTTTTGCACCCATTTTTCTTCTGTGGCTTGTTCGTGGGGCTGGGGGCTGCAGCAGGAGGGGCAGCGCCTGGGGGTCCCGGCCCACCCTCTGCCCGGGGGCTGCTGGACGGGTACAGCCGAGCTCCTGTAAGAATTGCCCTCGAACAGACTTTGACTGCGCGCAGCCGATTTATTTTTCTCTTCCCACTCAGACAGCGATGTATTCCCCATGGAGAGACTGTGGCCGAGTTAATACCAGCGTCGCATCGTGTGCGGAGCAAGGCACAAGCTGTGATGTGCTGCGGCGGGGGGGTGTGAGCCCCCTGCACCGGAGGGGGGGCTCAAAAAGCAGTGGGAAGAGTAACTGTGGCTTTAGTAACTGGGAAGGAAAAGACCAGGAATGAGGGGAGCGGGTGCCGTCTGGGTGTAAGCGCCCAGTTTTGCCATCCCAGCCTCTCCGAAAGCCACAGTTCGTACCCATCAGTGCAGAAATCTGGAATATCAACCCCAGGCCCATAGGTCCCCCCGGTGAAGGACAGGGATAGAGGACAAAGGGGACCTTGGTGGTGAGCGTGAGCACACTGTGTTGCTGCCTGCGGCAGGATCTGGCTGCCTGCGGTGCCCCGGGGGTGGTGGGGAACCCCGGCCAGGGCAGCCGAAGCAGGCGTCGCCCCCAGCCTGAAGCCAAATCTGCTTTGCTGACCTTGCCCAGAAACGTGCTAAGCGCGAGCCCCAGTGCGGCAGCGGGGAGAAATGCTGTCCCTGTGCAGGGACGGTGCTGTCGAGTGTCACCTCCCCATCCCTGGGTGCACCCGTATCCTCCTTGGCAATGCACTTCTTCGTGCCTCAGTTTCCTTCCTTACGAAACACCGTAGCGATGCTCAGTCCCCTGCCTGGCTAGGACATGGCCCACTCACCCCCCCAGAACTGGGGAGGGGGCCGGTGACGCCCCCCAAGCCAAGGTCCCCAGCGCTCCCCCAGGAGCAGCCGTGGTGGGTGGCAGCAGTGGTGCTGCTCTGACGTGCATGGCACGATGCTCCCCCAGACGCTCCCGTGCCTCTGCCGTCCCGATAACAGCGCTCGCACACAACCCCCCCCGGGGACAGAGCGTGGCACGGAGGGGAGGGGGGGGAAGTCTTTAATTTTTCCATCTTCAAAAGATGAATGTTCATGGGGCCCCTTTTTTTTTGTTTTTCAAATGTCCATTTCCTTTTTTTTTTTTTTATTATTATTTACAGAAATAGCTTGTGACTCATCAAAATCTTTTAGCAGAAAATCTAAAACAGTGGGGTCATTCACTGCGAACCCAGCGCCTCTCCTCCCCCTCCGCCCGCCGCGCACAGAAGGGTTTGAGAAGGTTATTTTGTTTAGAGATTTTGTGTGCGCCCAGCAACTGGTAATTATGCTAGACAGATCAGGGGGTTCTGGCTTGGACCCTAAGCAAACACGGCTCAGTCTGCACAGCCCGGCTCTGTGCTGAGACACAGCCGAAATCTACAGTCCCATTCATGGCAGGTTAACCGCACGCTGCGGCTTGGGGGTTTTCTTTTTTCTTTTTTTTTTTTTTTGTTTTTGGATTGCATGCATTTGCTCTTATTTATTTATTTTTCTTTCGAAACTGCAAAGGGTTCGCGGAGGGATAGATGCCGGGAATGTTGCAAAACCCTCTTTGAACTGCAAAGTCGAGGCTTAGCGCTAAATCCTCGCCGGAGTCGAGAAGGTCAGGGAGGTTTAAATCTTTGCCCCCTCCTCTTCTGCGCTGCCCCCAGCCCGGGTGATGGGGACCTGTGGGGTACAGGGGGAGCAGTAGACCCGGGGCGATGGGGCACGGACCCCGCTGCCGCCGAGGAGCCCGAGACACAGCCGGGAGCTGGGAAGACTGGGGTGGATTTACTTTGGCGGCAGACTAGCTCGGAGCGGTGGCTGATGCCAGGGTTTGTGAATGTGGGTCAGCGCAGTCACACACCTACAGAAATGGCCTTGTTTTCCAAAATACAGCCAGCTCCCACAGTGTCCCTCGGGGTGCAGCAGTCCGGAGTGTATCGCAGGATTAATCCAGGTGTAATCACTGCAGGATTAACTTGCATACTGCAGGGTGCCCCCAGCCCCTCTCCTGCCCACCCCAGCACCCTGCTAAAACTGCCTGTGGGGAGTTTTCTTTAGAGGGGACAACGCTTTGGGGGGAAAAAACCCTTTTTTTTCCTGTGGAAAATGCTCTCGTCAGCATGCTGGGTACTTGGCATTGCTGAGCAAATTGTAACCCCCAAGAGAGACCATGCTGGGCTCGTTTGCACCTTCCTGCTCCCCACCATCCCTGGCGCTTTCCAGTACAGGGATGGGGCTGGAGCCGCCACGAGAGCATCGTGCCCAGGGTCCAGCAGCCCCGCAGCGAGGGATGGTGTTCCGGGCTGGTTCATCATTCTTGGGCAACAGCGATGTGAAGCGCCAGCGCATTTATTTTTTTTCCAGGGACCTTCGTGGGAGAGCGGCAGTGGGGCTGGCTGAGCCGCTCGCCCTGCCGGATGCTGCCGGTGACGGATGCTACTGGTGACGTGCTCGACCCGTCCCTGCGACGCAGCGTGCGAAGGAGAGGTCGAAGAAGGCTGGGCCCCGGCTACTGTCAGTTTGCGCTTGCCAAATTTCGCCTCCTGCTTCTGAATGAACGTGGGATGAGGCAGGAGAGAAACCCCAATGGGAGGAGGCAGCGAGGAGGTGGTGGGGGGACGGCAGAGGAGGGCTAAACTCGGGGTTAAGGCAGCAGAAAGCAGGCCTGCTGTCAGCCATCATCCCGCTGTGCCGAGATGGGATCCATCCTGCCCAGGCTCCCAGGGAGGGGGCAGAGCCCTGGGGCCCCGGGAGCAGGTACAGGGGGGCAGCATTTTGCCTTACAGCGAAGGGGTATGGGTGGTGGAAGAAAGGAGGGCGCAGACTTGTTTTGCAAGGTTGGATCCTGCCTTTGGCTTTGGTGTGATCCCTTTCATTTGGAGGGGGAGCGATGCTGCACCTCTGAGGCTGGGGGTGTCCCCAGTCAAGGTGCGGGAGGCTCGGCAGGATGGCCCACGGGGCAGGCAACACCACGGCTCCGGTCTCGCTGTAGGTAAAGCCCTGCTGCTCTCCGGCCCCAAAAACCCTCCAAAGCCCTTTCCTTTGTGGCACAGCTCCCGCTGTGCCCGGGGTGTCTGCCAGCCCCGGTGCCCGTGCAGCCGCCCTGGGGTGCACAGGGGGAGATCTTGCGCCACCAAAGTTGTGACTCAGCTTCCCAAGTACTCTTTAATTTTTAGATTTTTTGGGTGGTTTATCAGGCCGAGCTGTCAGCACGGAGGAAAAGTGCTGCTCATGGCTTGAGCTGAGCACATGGCACCCGGGCTCCCAGCTCCGTCCTCCCCCAGGCAGAGCATCACCCACCCAGCCAGCCCCCCTCCTCCTTCCCCAGGTTCAAGGCAATCCCAGGGCTGCTGGGTGCTGCTTCGATCAAGCACCTTTGTCCGGTGGGGCCACGTCCCCCAGGGCTGCCCAGGAGGAGCGAGGGTGCGTCCGCAGGCTCACGGGTGTCTGGGCAGGTAAACAGGGAGGAATGTGCGGCGGCAGCGCGTGGGGCTGGCGTGTTCCCAGCGTGACTCACAGACACTGCCTCAGAGGTCGGTGATGCCGGCACACCCCGTGGCCCCGCTCACCGTCACCAGCACGGCCGGCTCCGCACTTGGACGCTGCTTTTAATTGAACCCTTGTGGAAAGCTGGCTGGGTCCTGCTGGGGCTGCAGCCAGCGGAGCGGTGTCAGGTGAAGGAAATGATCCAGCCGCTGGCTCCTGGTGGGGTGACCTGTGCTGGGGTGGCCCCCCTAGGGATGGGGCATCACGGTGGCAATTGATTCTTCCCCCTCAGTAACAATGATGCGCAGAGAAAGGCTCTCTGTGGCAGGACCGCTGTGGCTGGGAAGGAGGATGCATGGCGCTGCATGGTGCTGTGCCCTGTGCTGTGCTCCGTGCTGCTCCCCATGCACCCACCACTGCCCAGGCACGGAGCACTTGGGGCTCTGTCCATGTCAGGATCCCTGTTTTCTGTGATGTGCGGGACAGCAGGGTGGGCAGGGTGGCGCTGGCTGGCTCTTGGCAGCGGGATTTTAGGACCACTATAGGGTACAGGCAGGAATGCTCCTCCTGGAAGGATTATTTAAAAGGCAAAAAACCGTAGTGACACATTGGCTTTAAAACAGACCGATTCTTGAGGTCTTGCATGACCCTCTCCACCTCCCTGGCTTCAGGCTGGAGCTTTCAGAAGGGTCCCAAGCACGTCGGGTCCCTCCAGTCCCACTTCGTGCCCCGGGCTGCCTCATTTCCCCTTCCCGACCCGTTTCCTTTACATGTGGCCCCAGTGGTGATGTCTCAGCACCTTCCCCTTATTTCTCGCCACAGTAAATGCTCCACCGCAGCGTAGGAGACAGCCCCGATGGCAGCAGGGGTACGGCATCACCAGGCAGGAAAGAAGTGCGATGTGGAGAGTCACCCAGGACTGTCCCGTGGATTCAGCCCCGCTCTGAGAATCTGGAGCCGTAGCTCCGGATTGCAAAATCGAGCTGTTGCGCAGACCCCCGGTGTGTCCGGGAAGCAGTGACCGAGGGAAGTGCTGGCTCGTGGTGACCCCCGGCCCCACACTGCAGGGGAGGGCAGCCCCCCGTGCTGCTGGCCGGTTCAGCTCCAGGCTCACGCTGGCAGCAGCGTGGCTCCAGCCGAGCTCCGGAGCGATTGCAGTCTCTTTTTGTACGCTTTGCAGTGCTGGGCTTTTTAAACGCAGGAAAACACAACGGTGTTATAAAAAAAGAACTTTGAAAAATGTCCTGCATGAAGCTCTGCATGAGGACAGATCCTCTTGGGGACCCTGCAGGGACACAGTGCCGGAGCAAAGATGTGAACCCCGGGTTGGCCCACTTGGGAAGTGCAGATACTGCTCGAAACCTTGGTTTTACGTTGCTGCTCTTGGGGCCGATGACAGCAGTGACGCTGCCACCTCCGATCCCAGCACCTCCAGGCATGGCCCTGAGGAGCCGAACCTCATTTACCAGTTGGGGAAACTGAGGCAGGGAAGGGTGCGGTAGGCAGAGGCTTTCCCCAGGACGTGCCAGCATTGGCAGGAACAAAAGTACCCTCTTTGCTTCCCTGCCTGGGCGCAGAGTGGGCAGGCTGGGGCACCCACCCGAGGGTCCCGAGCACAGCCCGGTGGTGGGAGTTTCCCGGACTCACTATTCTCCCCCTCCCTCCCCCCCCCAGTTTTTTTTGGGGGGGAAACCCAACACTGAGCCGAAAGCGCAGCAAAGCTGAGAAATCCCAATTTCGAGGCTGGCCCTGGGAGCCAAGCAACCTCTGCCTGCCCTGCGCCTCTCCCCTCCCCGGCTCTGCTCCATCCCCCAAAAGAAACTTTTCCTCCCTCTCCTGCTCCGCGGAGCGCGGCGGACGCGGGTGGTTGTTTGTTTGTTCTCGCA
>VFFE01007207.1:21860-51956 GCA_008921705.1 Burhinus oedicnemus
TGGCTGAGGGTGTGTGTGTGTGTGCACGGCTGGGGGGTGTATGGTGGAGTGTGTGCACGGGGGGTGCATGTGTGCGTGGCTCTGTGTGTGTGTGTACGGCCTGGGGGGGGGTGGTCCCTGAGTGGGGGTCTGGGAACGCCGGAGTGTGTGTATGGTTGTGTACAGCTGAGTGTGTGTGTGTGTGTGTGTATACCCCTGACAGTACATGCGTGTGCATGCGTGTGCATGCGTGCGTCTGCCTGGCGCGGTGCGAGCGCAGCTGATGCAGGCCAACCCCGGGGGGAGTTCGCAGCACAAACTTCGCAGCAGTTTCTGTAACTCGGCCAAGCGTGCGGGGCCGGCCCAAACTGAAAGGGTTAAAACCGCCCCCCCTCACCCCCCGCGGGATGGGTGTAAGGGGCTGGGGGCTGTTTGGCAGCCTGGGGGCCTGGGTTGGGGCTGGGGGTGGTGGGGCCCCTTCTCCACCCCACAGCGGCTCCCCTGGGGTTCTTGGGCGGGATGCAGAGGGGCCGGGATCAGGCCGTGGAAAAGCAGATGGCAAAGTGTTGGGGAATCCTCATTTTTTCCATGGGGCAAAGCTGAGCCCCTCGGTTGCCCGGGCGGTGTGGTGGCTCTGCCTGGGTTGTGAGGACCTGCGTCGGTGTCCCGTGGTGGTCAGTCCCCAGCAAGGTTCACGTGCATAAACTGCATTAAAAGTCCCGATGTGAGAGAAAGAAAATTGCCGGAGCAGGAAGCTGATGGGGAGAGGTGAAACACCCCGCTGTGTCTGCTGTCAGACCAGACACAAAAGGGGCCAAATCCACCATGGGACCAGCTCCCCGCCTGCTCCGAAAGCGGCTGCCGGGGAGCGGGACTGAGCGGGCAGGAGCTGTGCCGTGGGAGCACCGGGCACGGTGATGCACAGAAACCGAGCTTAGCACAGCTGGATCTCTCCCCTTGTTGGCTTTGGCCCGGAACGCAGCTGGGCCCAGGTTTTGGAGAATACATCCTCTTGTTCTCTTCCCCCCGGCTTTTCCAGCTGGATGCTGTAGGCTTCGCTTCCCGGCTGAACTCGTAGGCTGCTTTGTGCTGCAGCAGCGTCCCGGGGCCGAGGCAGCTGCAGGGGCCGTGTGGAGCTTATTTCTCTGGATTTCCTTCCATTCGCTTTCCTTCCCAGGTGGGAAACGGTGAATGCAAAAAAGCTTTTGCCCGGGAATTTGCCACCAGCCTGGGTTCGGAGGAGCGCTCTGCGCTGGCTGCTGTTAAGATCAAGTGTGGGTATTTTAAAAAGTAGTTTAGAAGTTGGTTAAATGCGTTGTAAAAAATAACCTTGCAGCTTTTCAGCGTTCCCAGCTGCTGGCCGTACAGGAGCGGTGTGTAGGTAGAGTATGGTTCAGCCTCCCAGTTGTACTGGTGCCCTGAGCAGGAGTGGTGGGACCCAGCGGAGGTGTTTGGGAGCCCGGGGGCAACCGTGAGTGCCCCATGTAGCGTGCCCATGGCGGAGGGGTGTCACCTCCATCCCAAACCAGCCCCTAACCCACCCTCGTCCTCCCCAGCTCCTCCCGGAGGCGAGTGTGGATTCGGGGTGGGTGAACCCCAGCACAGCTGGACCAAATTTGACTCCTTTAGACCTCCCTTTCGCAGTGTGCAGAGCTGGGGCGGGGGAGCAAGGGGGTCTCCAGGACACCCTCGATTTCCATCTGCCCAGGCTCCAGGGGCCAAAATTCATGCTGAGAGAATATCCCTGCCCTGTCTCAGAGGGCAGCTTTCCGGTTGTGTGTCTTGAGCTTCGAATTCTTGCTCACATCACTTCTTTCTTTCTTTCTTTCTGTTTTTCTGGTGAGCGATGAATGGACAGGGTCCGGTTTGTCTTTTGGGTTTGTTTGGCCTCGTGACGTTTCGGTGCAGAGACATTACCGCTTGGGCAGCGTCCAGGGGGCCCTGTCACGCACCACGGAGCCTGGGAATTTTTGCTGGACTCCCTTTCCGATGCCTCGCAAATCAGACCAGCTAATTTGGTAACGCTGAGCCTGTGAAATAAAGGGGGAAACGGAGGTGCCAGAGTGGTTTGGCCCAAATTAGTGCACCATGGGCAGGGTCGGGTTGGCATTGCCGTGCGTGGTCCTGTTTCCCAGACTGAGACGAAGCTCATTTCCTGGAATTTGTTTCTTGACATCTCTGGAGACGGGGCCGGTGCCACCGCAGCCTCCTCCTGCCCAGGGGAGGATGGGCACGTTGCAAACCAAACACTTGAAATAGCCACAGGTAGTTTGCAGAGGAGCCTCGCAGAGAAGAGGCAACTGTCTGCCTGTGCGGAGTATGTGCAGTATAATTATTTTTTGGAGGAATTAACGGAAAATAGGAGAAAAACAGAAAGCCCCTTGGGCTGGTGGGATTATTTTTTTCCTTCCTTCCCTTCACGGGGAGGAAGAAGAGGGGGAACAGGGACGGCAAGAGAAGGGCTTTCCTTACGGGATGCGAACAGATGTAAAGATGCTGGAGGCAAATCTGTCTCCAGAAGAAAAACCTTTCCCTCAAGTTTGACTCCGTTCACTCCCACCTTCCTTCTTTCCCTTCCCACCAAGACATCTGCTGCGTGGGGCCACCACCATGTCCCCCCTCGGTGTCCCGGCTCGGCCGCAGGCGCCGGCAGCTCTGCTGCTCTTTGCTTGGAGCCGGGCACGGATGGGACACTCACGCACTTTTTATTTTTTATTTTTTTTTCCTTTAATTCTTTCTGCCTGTTCCCAAGGAGTTTGCCCCGAGGTGTAACAGGAGGCGGAAAGCTGTTGTGTGCTGCGGCCCCAACAACGCAGCCTTTGGAGCTGCAAGCGGCTCTGCCCCGCTCGCCCAAAATACCGGGATCCGGCTGCCTGTGTGAGGGTGCTGCCACCCCGCTCGGGGTCCCGAGCACCCATGGATGCCCCGAGCAAGGGAGGTTGGGTGGGAGTCGGTGCCACCATCACTTGAGTACCTGTTACCGGGACTCTGTCCTGCCCTGGGAGGAGGGCAGGAGCAAAGGCAGCCCCCTCCAAAGTCAAAATAAAACGGTCTTTGCTTGTCTTAGCACTGATTTAAATGCAACTGGTTGCAGATTTGCATGCAGGCAATGCAGGCATCCTGTAAGTGCAAAGGAGCCAAAAAAAAAAAAAAAGAAGCCCTAAAAGAAATAAAAATTTATTCTTTTTTACCCCAGATAAAGACTTTTTGCACCAGAAGATAAATTTCTTTTTTCTTCCGAAGTTTCTTGTCTGCTCATGAAAATGCTTGATTTTTTTTTTTTCTTTGAAAAACAACAAAACACCAAATGCCGTCCCCCCCCAAAAAAAAGAAAAGGCAGATTTCTGGCTTTCTTCAAATGTTTCTGGTTTTGAGCAAAACAAAGCAGGCCCTTAGGGGCTTTGCCTCTTGCCACCCCAGCGTCCCAGTCCCGCCCCAGCTCCTAATTGAATTTCCTTGGAAAGCGCCTGCTTGAGTCTTATTAGTTGCAGAAACCCAAGCTCTGGGTCCTCTGGGCGTTTTCTGTAGTTTTTCTGATTTTTTCCCAGAGCTCCACCTTGCTCGGGCCGTGGCCTGCGCAGCCTCCTGCGGGATGGGCACCGGCAGCCTGGCAGGGCTGCGGGGTTTGGTGCAGGACGGTCCCTCCTGGTGCCGGCAGCCCCTTTGCGTGCCCCCCCCAGGTGCTGTGCTTGGGTTGTACTGGTGGAAATGACCTGTTGCACAGCAGCAGGGATGGGGTAACTGGACTTTTTTTGCCCCAAATCCCAATCTTTAGGCTTAGCCCACTGCAGTTGCATGCGTGCACGCTTTTACCCATCTCCATTTGATTTTTAGCCGGGCTTTGTCAGCCTCGTTGGCCTTGGTGTTTGATTTGGGGGAAGGTCCCCCTTTGCTCCAGTGCCGTCCCACTGTCTTTCCAGCGGTACATCCCCGGTTCTGCAACGGGATGGATTGGGCAGCAGCTTCGGGAATCGCTTTCACTGCAGTCCCATCCTCTTTTGCGGTGCTCCCCATGGATGTGCAGGAGGCTCCCAGCGCCAGCTCCTTCCCCTGGTGTGGGCGGCCATGCCCGGGACAGGATGATGCTCACCCGGTTCGGCCACTTTCGGTGCCAGGGCTGGGCAGCCGGTACAGCGTGTTCCCCGCAGCGGCGGCTGCGCCTTTGCATCGCGAGGAAGCGGATCGACTCGCTGGCTCCAGGAGCAATTACTCGCTCCACCCGGATGGCTTCATCGTTGGCCGGCCTCGCCGCCTTCCTTCAGCGAGCAGGCACGCTGCTGCCCCGCAAGCCGTGCCCCGACCTTCGCAGAAGAGCTTGTTTTCACCTCGCTCCAGTCCCATTCAGCCGCAGCTTCTCCGAAGCTGCTTTGAGGTCCATGCTTAGAAGAAACCCCAACCTAGCGAGCATGCACGCCGGCGGGAAGCTGAGCACCAGGGCTGCAAAGTTTTGGGCTCCATCGCCGTAGGATGTTGTGTTGGGCAAATCCCTTTTACGTGCCTCAGTTTCCCCCTGGGGCTGAGCAGCGATAAGGCTCCGTTTCACGACAGCTTAGAGCTGCAGCTGTGCTAATGTAAAATACATGGAGATCGGGTAATGTGTGATGGGCACTGGCTTAAAACCATGGGCTGGGTAGATCTCAGGATGAAAGGTTCTGCATAAGTGCAAATTATTATTCTTGTTAATAATGATGTCCACCAGCTCACATTTATCTGCTCTTCAATTAACTTTTTTTAAGGACTCTTAGCAGGTTAGAAAGACACAAATTTTCCCTGGCAGAACCTGTGCTGGTTTGACCCCATAAGGTTACGC
The DNA here is from genome assembly GCA_008921705.1 of Burhinus oedicnemus. NCBI lineage: Eukaryota > Metazoa > Chordata > Aves > Charadriiformes > Burhinidae > Burhinus > Burhinus oedicnemus. The sequence goes on from VFFE01007207.1 coordinate 26,650, forward strand.
AATTACTGTACTGGCATGGTCCTTAATTAGACTCTCCATAATTTTCCCCAGCACAGCCGTGTGGCTTCTTGCTCTGTAATTCCCAGAATCTCCTTGGATCTGATGGGCATCGCGTTAGCTGCTTTCCAGGCTTCAAGGATAATTGCTTGTCCTTAATGACACCTGGGATGTCACAGGACCTTCTCCTACATCCTTCTTTTATGTCCTGGCCAGCACAAGGGGTTTGTCCTGCACCGGGGAGCGCCGAGCCGGCACGGTGCTCCTCAGAGTCAATGGAAGTTGACTCCATGCCAGGCCGGGTCTTTGACCGTGTGTTTTTCCCCATCGTTTTTCTCCACTCCTTGGCCCCTCAGTGCCTTTGGGATGTTACAGGTTGCTCTTTGGTTTAGGCAGAGCCCGGCCCTAACGCTGGCAGATGGGCTGGCCTGGCAGCGTGGGGGCAGAAACATGGTCCTGCAGGGTCTGGTTTGTGTCCTGGGGCAAGTCGCGTTGTCCCGTGTCTCCAGTTTAGGTTTAGAGATTGCTTCTTCCCTTGCACCTGTAGCTGCAGTCCTGAATGCTGCCTTAATATATGTATGTTAAATATATTCTTACTGCATAAAGAATAGTTCTTCACCATTGCTGCAGGGACAGAGGTGTGTGCTTCTTGCAGTGATTTGATTTATCTTCTCTGAAACCCCTTCTCGAGGGTTGTCCTCACCACCCTGGTGTCCTTGCTCTCGGGTAGGAGCAATTCTTCCACGAAGGTTGGTCTGTGCCTCCTTTGCAGGAGCTGGTTGGGTCAACGAGGACCTTTGGGTGATGGGATTTGTAGGGACACGTTGGCATGGGGTCTGTGCCCCAAACCCGGAGTCAGGGTTTTGTTGCTAAAGGAGCTTTCAGCCGAGGGCGAACGGCGAATGCGGACAGACTGGATAGATGCTGGTCCTGGCCTGTCTGGCCAGCCCGAAATTCCTCTCTTCCTACCCACCCAATGGCTATAAATAACAAATAATAACAACTCCCAGGCTGGCAAGCTATTTGGGGTTTTGTGGGTTTTTTTTTGCTTTGTTTTGCTTTTTTTGCATTTAGGAAGTAACTTTTCATAGAAACCAATATTTTTTTGACCGGATTCCTCATTGTCCTAGAACTGAACTGTTTATCCAAAGCATTGCCCAGGTGAGCAGAGAGACACTGGGGCGAGCGCCTCCCGGCAGGGAGGCAAAGCTCTGCTGGATGTGTTCTGGGCGTGTTCAGGAGCTCTGGGCATTTTTCCTCCTTCCCCTCCCACCTTCCTTTTCCTTTCCCTGAATGTCATAGAATCTGAAAATGCTTTAGTGCATTAATTTCAGACTGAATGTAAATAAGCCATTTGGATTTTTCCCAGTTGAGCAAACTTTCAAACCAGAATTTTGCTTTCCTCTCCTCGAGCCTGGCTCGTGGGATTGGAAGGATTGGCTTCAGTGCTGTCTCTTCTGCACTTGAAACCTCTTAATCAAGCTCTAAAATATCCCTTGACGAGGTCAGACAGGCACCTGATTGGGCCAGGCAGCGTGTACGGGAAAACCAAGAGAGATTACACGTTCATTTTATCTGCATAAAACAGATTAGAAAGCTCCCAAACTAAATATTGCTGCAAGGTAGTGTGTTGTTAATGGCAAATGCCTCGCTAGACTGTCTCTGTTTGTGTCTCCGTCCAATATTATCTCGTCCCTGACCAGCCATTCCTGAGGGATTAAAGGGAGAGAGGAAGAGGGACGGGAGACTCCTGAGCATCTCCACGTTGGCAGGAGTCTCAACCCACGGCAGTAGATTGGGATGCTCTTCAGGTCCAGAATAGCTCAGATGTGGATCCAGACCTGCCTTCTCCCTCCCTTTTGCAATGGGTTGACACCACCTGATCCAAACACGCTGCCTGCTAAAGAGGTGGGATTTGCTCCTGCGCTCACCGGTCCAAGCCTGTCCTCAGCTGCTGCATGTTGGAGATGTTTTTCTCTCCTGTGCTGCCTGTCGCTGGTGCACAGCCACGTGTGGGGCAGCGGTGATGGGCACACGCCATGCCGGTGAGGTGTCCATCCATCTCCATCTGCCACCAGATTCCTCCCTCTTTAGCCAAAGGCACCAGGATAGAAGAGAGGCAGCTGAATCAGAGATCCCAAGCAGCCGGGATCATCTGTTGCATTAAGCTACAGCTCAGGAAAGCTGAGCAGGAGCCACAGGAAAACCTGGGGTGGGTTTGACCCCAAAGCATGGCTCCAGCGTTGCATCTTCCCATACCCTCCAGGCCTTCCCAGCTGGGGGTCTGGGCTGCAGAGGAGGAAACCCACAGGTCCTGGTGAGCCGTAAGATGCTGTGGCCATGCTGCCTGTGGTACGGCTCTTGTTTGTGCTGCCGGAGAAGCTCTGCCCCGTCCTGGTTTGGTGCGGCCAAGCTGCGGACCCGCTGCTGTTGCCTTTTGTTTGTCCAGCTTTTTGGGGACAGGTTAGCTCAGTCCTGCAAACTCATCAGGAATTAAGTGTGCTTCCCACCCAAAGCACAAATAGTTTTTTTCCCCTAATCAGGGCAACGCCTGGTGGTTGCCCCAGAAGCTCCTGCAGACACTGGTGATGCAAAGTGGGTTCTTCCCGCAGCCGGTGCTCCCGGAGGGACATTTTGTACGCTTGACTTTGCAGGAGTATGACAAGACACATGGTTAAAGCCCATGAAACCTTACAGCTTCTTTATATCTTTCCTCTCCCCCCTCCTTTTTTTCTGAAATCTTGCAGTGCTTGGTGGACTTTGGACCTCAGTGATGTCTTGGGGCTTTTGCAACGGGTGGATTTGGACTTTGTAAATGGAGAGAACAGTCAGAAAGCCTGACCCGTGTGCATCTCCCAGGCTTGGCAACCAGGAGGCAAAGAAAGTAGCTCCACGTCTATCGGCTTTCTAATCTGTTGTACCTTAGGGCAGCGCTGTGATTTATTGAAGCCTGGCTTATTATTTTTAAATGCCTTATTATCTCTGTTCTCATGAACAAAACATGTGAGTTGCTCTCCCTGTGCCACGTTACCTTCATTTCTCCCTTGTATTTTACAAAAGGTGGCGCAGAATGGGGGAGCGGAGACGTGAACTCTCATCCTGGGGTGTTTCTCTGCCACGTGACGAGCATTAGCCCTGGCCGGGAAGGGGCTGTGGGTACAGCTGCTACGGGGGTGCAGGTGGGGAAGGGGATGGATGTCCCGTCCCGAGGGCTGGCTCTCCTTAGGGCTTCATCTGCGTTTTGCCCGGGCTTGTGGTTGCTTTTAAACCTGGCAGATTTAGGTCAAGCCTGGTCTTGTTCTGGTGACAGCGGGGCGATAGCAGGAGAGGGAAGGAGCTGGTCCCTGCCCTGGTGGCAGCGGGGACAGGGGACCCCCGGTGGAGGGCTTCACCTTGCTGGGGACCCCCTGCCAGACCCCAGTGATGTGGGGATGGAGCCGCTCCTCCCCGCGCCTCTGTCCCCGCTCACCCTCTCTCCTCAGCTTAGTGTGGTTTGGGGAGCAGGAACTGCTCTCTCGGGGGCTTTGTACCCCAAAGTGAGTGTTCAGAGGAGCGATGGGGACATGCAGCCAAGGGGCAGGGATTATCTGCACGGGACCCCTGCAAAGTCACACGTCCCATGCACGGGCCCGTCCCGGTCTGTAAGAGGAGCCAAGCAGAGCAGTGTGAGCATCCCTGCGAGCAGGGACGGGGGGGGGGGATGTTTAAAGGAGGAGGGGGGACCCGGGCAGCTGCAGGATGAGCCTGTGCCCCAGCGGCTGTGCCAGTGCCGGGAGGGGTCTGTCTGTCCAGCTCTCCCTGTGCCGTCAGGGGTGATGCCTCTTCCTTGGGTGCCTTTTGCCAGCCTTGGTTGGGAGCTGCTGTGCTCCTGCGTGCCCAGTGCAGGAGCATTTCCCTGCACGCTCCCATTGCATTTCCCTGGCGGTCGGAAGGCACCTGGGAAGTGGCCAGACCCAGCAAACAAGTGGTGCAGGCAGTGCTCCTGTGGGGCAGGAGCCTCTGTGGGGCAGGGTTTGTGCTGAGCCCATGCGTGTCCGGCTCCCCCCAGCCCTGCCCCGGGGTCAGGCTGCGACCACGGTGGCAGACACAGCCCTTCTCCATCTTGTTCCCGGCGGACGCCGTGCACTTGGGGGTCAGCGCCATCCGTATGCTCCCCACGGACGTGCAGCAACAGGGAAGCGAGGCTGTATAAGGCAGGGAAGAACCAGCTTACCCCCATTTCTCTCCTGTCTATTTTCATCTCTCTTCAGGCCAGCTTGTTCCAGTGGGAGTTAATTTAATTGCCATCTTCCTCCCTGCACCGCTGTGGTTGTGTGTGAGACCTCTTGTTGTGCAGGGTAATTATATGGGTGAAGTGGACATGGCAAAAAAGAACATTCTCTCCAGCAGCGTGCTCGCCATCCGTACGGCCCAGTGCCGCTGCTTTCTCGCAGAGCTCAGGGTCTAAACAGACCATCCTTGGCCTTGGCCCCTCGGGAATGGGCAGGAGATGTGACAGGGGCAGCGGTGGCAGGGGCAGGGATCAGCTGGAGCTCTCCCCATGCACCAGGCAGCTGCTGGCCCCTCTCCCGCTGCGGCACTTGATTTTTTCCAGCTCTTTTCCCCCAGTGTAAATCACTCGCTGCGGAGGAGAGCAGTGTTCTTGGGGGCGAGAGCAAAGCAGGGGGTCTGGTGATGATGGGGCTGTTCTGGGCAACCCCAAAGTTTTGGCTGTTGGTTTTTAAGGCCTGAGTACACTTGGGAATCTCATAGCAGAAACCGGAGCATCTCCCTGGCTGTGTCAGTGCCCAGTGGCTCGAGCCCCTTCTTGGGGACCAGAGAGGAGCTGCACCCTTGGTGCTCTGCGCTGGGCACCTCTGACTCAGGGCTTCGTCCAGAGCTCCCCAGCCATCGGGGTTTTCATGTCTGGCTTTAACAGGCTTTAGATCAGGCACTGACTAAACGCTGCAGGTCTGACTCAGGCCAGTCCAGGTTGGGACATGACAGAAGATGTGGATGCAGCAACATGTGGTTATTATTCACCTATACACCACGCCTATGCACAAACACCTATAGGTAGATGACAGCCTGCTCTCTTTGCTCTGTTTTGCCCTGGGCTTTCACAGGGGCATGGGAATGAGTTTTCTCCTTTCTGGGCTTCACGTACTCCCACTCCACTTGGGATTTGGAGCCAACATTGCTGTGCAAAATTCAGCTGGAGCTGCTGAATTTCCCTCGGTTGAGCCCCAAAATCATCCTGCCTGCAGGAGCATCCCTCAGGAGAGCAGAGAGCCACGAGCAGGGCTTTGTATCGGGCTGAGCTTTGCTTTCCAGTAAACCCCATGTCACAGGAGCTCCGGTACCCCAGGCTGGATCAGCATTCTCAGAAGGGTGGAGAGAATGGTCGTGTGGGGAAACTGAGGCAGGCGGAGGAGTGTGTGGGGAGTAGTGGAGCTGGGAGCTGAGCGAGCATTGCTTCAGGCTGGTTGCAGCCCCTCTGCAGTGTGTCCAGGCTCCTGTTGACCCCGGGGCGTGGATGCGGCCCTCCGCCTCCCTTGTAGGGCCTCTTGTTATAGTCCCCATAATTATACGTGTGAGGTCTGCCTGCCTTCCTCCCCGGCTCCTGCTTGTAGGAATTCTTGTTATATTGAGTATAATGAAGTGTCCGAGGTGTCTCTTCCCCCCACCCGCCCTTGCCTGCCTGCGTGTAGGACCTCTTGTTACAGCCAGGGAAATTATGGGTCTTTGGTCTCCCTCCCTTCGCCCAAGCTATAATTTAGTTTTATATAAAGTGTGGTCCAGCCCCTGTTGTGCAAGCGGTTGCTATTCCGGGTTCTGGGGTGAGGGATGGAGCGGCGAGGAGGGGGCTCGCAGTGGGTGGGGGAGCATGGCATCACACTGAGCACCGTGCAGCCCTCCCTGGACACGCCACCATGGGGGGCACAGCCGCCCCCCAGCCTGCGGTGCTGGCTCTGCGGGAGGTGGTTATGCCTTCTGCTCGCTGGGTTTCTGCAAGGGGGTGTGTGGCATTGGGGTTTATCGCCACAGGGAATAACATGGCTCTTGTTCTGGGTTTCGCTTGCCCCATCGAGGGGGTCTCGCAGAGGCTGCTCCTGTCCCAGAGCAAGCAGGAACGTGAGGGGAGGTGGCAGCCAGCTCCAGTAGGGAAGACAGTGGCCCTTTCATGGGAAGGGGGGGATGAAAAATCCAGCTTGAACCGCTGAGTGTAACCAGATCGCCTGGCTTTTTAGAGAAGGAATGTGGGACCTTGGGAGGGTTTTTGGGAGAGCGCTTCTGAACCGCTGGCGTTGCAGCAGGGTGATGCAGCCCTGGCGCCCATCCCCAGCAACCCCAAATCCCTCACAGCGCTCCAGCTCTTCCCCCAACTGTGTACTCTGGGCTGCAGAACCATCAGGGGTGGCTGGATTTGGCTCATGCCCAAAATGAAGAGTCCCAAAGCACCACCCGGTGCTGTTGGCAGCGGCTGGGGATGTGCTGCGGGTTGCTGTGGGTTTGGGTGACTGGGGGGCTCTGCCCACGGCTCGGTGCACCCCGGGGTGCTCAGCTCCAGCCCCGTTTCTCTTGCAGAGGTGGGTGAGACCTCACACCCTTCGCCGAGGCAGACGCCAGCGGCACCCTCGGCAGAGCCCCGGCCGGCCCCCCGCCCCGCTGCCGGTCCCGTGGCACCGAAGAAGGAGAAACCCCCGGAAGATGATGAGCCCCAGAAAGTCCTGACAAAGGGCCCCCATCCCGAACTCGCAGGCGCTCCCGAAGCTGTGACATGTGAGTGTTTCCCTCTGCGGTGGCACGTGCAGGTCCGGACACCTCCGGGTGCCCGTGCTTTGGGCTGCTCATTAGAAAGGTGGGCAGCCATGGTGGGAAGCTGTCTCCTCCTCGTGCTGCTCTTCCCCACATCAAAGTAAAAGGCTTTAACTGAGTGTGAGTCACCCGGAGCTGGGGAAAGTGAAGGGCGGCATCCAGCAGCACCGTGATGCCTCTCTCTGCCCTCGTCCTTGGGACCGGCTGGAGGCAGAGGGGGAGGAGGGCTGGTGGCTGGAGGAGCTCTTGGTCGTGTTGAGATCCTGATGGGATGCTGTGGTGGGAAGAGGGACCAGCCCCTGGGGGAAGGAGCCAGCTGATGGGATGGAGCATCCCCCAAAGCCACAGCAGGAGAGAGGAGACCCCCCGGTAGAATGGGCTTCGTGGTCACAGCCACAGCAGGGGAGTGGAAGAGCCGTTTGCTGGAGCAAAGGGAGATGCATCCCATTGGGACAGCTCTTGCCTTGGCTTATCCAGGGCAAGGGTGAGGCTGGTGCAAAGCCTGAATGGGCAGGGAACAGGACGGGCTGTCTGCACTGAGGATCTGGTTTTACTGGCGGCAGTGGTGAAGCCAAGCAGCACCTCCCCATTTCTGCTGCTGCAGACCTGCCGGTCCCCCCACTGTGAGAAAAACCGGGGTGGGGGAGGAGCAGAGGTGGGGGCTGGGGTGCCTTTGCTCCGTTTCCCATTGCAGGGGCGGGAGAGATGAGCTGGCAGATGTGGGAGACCGGGGGCCAGGCTCTCCTGGAGTCACGCTCTCCATCCTTTCCCTGGCCCCCAGCCTGGATCCGAGGGTTTTGCTCCCAGGCTGCCCCTTACACATGCAGCCATTCCCCTTTTGTTGGATGTGAGCGCGCAAGTTTCCCTTCCAAAGGGCTTAAAGTGGATGGATGCTTCCCAACGGGGAGAGGGAGGGTGGGAACGGGGTTGCAAACTTCGAAGAGCGGGCAGGCGGGGTGGGAAGGGTCGGGGGAGCGACACAGCAAAATCCGGGTGCTCCTGACGGTGTACGTGGAGTGAGGGGAACGCACGTTTCCTCAACCAGAGCTGGAGCAAAGCATCTGGGAGCTGGGCCGGCTGCCCACAGACATTCTGCACCTCTGAGTCATGCTGCAGCCTGCTGCACCCTGCATGGCGCAGCCCCGCGCAGCCCCTTCCCCAGCCCACCCCCCCTCAGGGGTAGCCACCCCACGGGTCCCGAGGCTGGGAGGACTGCAGCTGCCCACATCCAGGCTTGCCTGGGTGGTGGGTGCTGGGAACGCCCCCCTCTCCTCCCCAGGAAATGGGGTTCAGTTCCCTGGGGAGCATCGCCTCCGGCATCCCTTGCTTTGCAGCCTGCTCCCTGCTGCTGCTGTTAGCATCGCTTGTGGGAGGGCCAATTGTCCCCTCTCAGTGGTGCCTGGGGAGCACAGCCATGGGAAGGTGAAGGAGGGTGATGTCCCTTTGATGCTGGCATTTTCCTGCCAGTCCGGCACGTGCAGGGTCAGGAGGGACCAGGCAGCAAGGGGCTGTCGGGTGTAGGGTCGTGTCCTTCACCAGCCGTGCCAGGATCAGCTCCCCTGAGGCTCAGCGCTGCTGGTCAAAGCCTGCCAGAGTTCTTCAATAAGTCAGTCTTCTGGTAGTCCGGGATTGTGGGTTTGGGGCTCTGGGTATTGAGTTTCAGCCAAGCAGCAGATCTGCTCAGGCGGCCCCGACGTGCTGGTTTGGCCAAGCCTGGTTAGCGGCTCGGGAAATGACCTTCGGCAGAGCTGGTGGCCGGGGCAGGGGGGTCACAGCGGGGTGAACACCGCTGCGCTCTGGGCATCTGTCCACTGAGCCCCGGTGATGCTGCCACAGGGGGACCTGAGCTGAGCCAGCACCATGCTGGGGACACCGTGGCTGGAGGGAGTGAAACACAAAATGAATGTCCAGGAGGTGTTTTAGTCATTGAAGAGCTGAAGGCCAGTGCTTTCCCCCAAAGCCCTGGTTTCCCACCCTGGTTGCTGGCAGGCAGATATGGTGGGGGCCAATGGGTGGGCCGTCCCCCCTACTCCTGCCCTGACACCCATGTTAGGGATTTTTATACATTGCTCTCCCTTAGCCCCAGGTTGAAGATATCTCTTTTAGAAGAGCTTTGGGCTCCTGTGAGTTGAAGGCTCTCCTAAAAAATGGAAGCTATTTTTCCTAACTTAGAGGGGGGGGATTGCTGACTGCCTCTCCCTGCCACTCACTGGAGCCGGAGCGTGATTTTGATTTACAAACAGTTTAATCTGAGGAATGCAGCGAAATGGAGAAAGCCAAAGTGAGTGTGCTGCACGCCGCTGCAAACTCCAGTGCTCGAAGCTGTGGAGTATTTGCCGCCATCAGACACTGCTGGGGGGCACTGTGGTCACCCGCCGGCTCGGTGCTGCTTGGCGCCGGCTTGGTGCACACACTCGGGTATGGGCAGGTCGAGGGCACTGGAGAAGGGTGCATGGGAAACCAACATCCCAGGAGTTGTTTTTTTTTTGTGGGGGACACACACATACCCTGTTTTATCCAAGACCTGTTTTCCATTTCTCCTTTCTGCCCTTCTCCCACCCCTCCTGCTTCCAGCCCATTCTTCCCGCTCAGCTCCGGTTATTTTAAGTTCCCTTCCCAGCGCATGTCAAAGACGCAGCATTTCACCCAAGCACCCGATCAAACCTTTCTCCGCGGTCTGAGCCCAGCTCAGTCTGGCAGAGCTGGCTGCTGGGTCCACGCACTTGTGTTTTTTTAACCTCCATCTATCTTATTTTTGCCGTCGAGGGCGGGTGCAGGACAGGGACCGTCTGTGCCCCCTCCGCCCCATGGGTCCCCCCATACAGAAAGCAGCTCCTGTTCCCCAGCAGCTGGAGGTGCCTTTGCCCTCGAGCCTCTTGCTTGAATCATCCCTTGTTTACTGCGGCCGGAGAGGAAAATCAAAGTTTGGCCAAAGCACCATTAGGCGGGATCTTATTTGTGGCTTCGATTGGTGTTGCTGTGCGGGGGGATGGATGCTCCAACCCCCCCTCCCTTGTGCTGGCTTCCCAGTCCTCTCCCCCACCGCAGAAGGACAAGGACGGCAGCGTGGGGACGTGGTGCCGGGCAGGAGTGAAGGGCTGAACCGTGCCGCTGGCTCCGACACCATCCCAGCGGGGCCACCGGCCTCTCTCACGGCTGCAGCGTGCGAGGGCTGGAGGGAGGCGCAGACAGAGCACATATTTATTTTCCTCCTCCTGCAGAAAAGTTCAGCCAGAGGCTGGAGAGCCCTTTAATTAAGCAGCCAATTCGTGCAGTGCTGGGGAGATGAGCAGCCCAGCTCTCCGGTGGCACTTCATCTTCTGTGGCTTTACAGGGGGTGATGGGAGATGGGGACAGTCTGGAGCTCTGTCTGGCAATGCCATGCCCTGGGCTCGTGGGACAGTGGCTTATGGAATGGCGGCTGTCGGCTGGAAGCAGCCACAGGCTCTTTTCTTCCCCACTTGGCAGGAGGCAAGTGTGCCTTGCCATGTCTCTGCACCCACTCTGGGCCAGCCTCAGTGGCTTTGTCCCTCCTGCCTGTGCCAGCAGTGCTGGGACCCGGGGAGACCTCCTCCTCCAGGTACTCTGCTGAGTTTTGGCAGTTGCAGCACGTCCTTCACAACAAGACTTTATTTCTTGCTCTTTTTTTTCACCCCTTCCTCTCTCTGGAGCCTCTATCTCCTTCCCTCCAGCCATCTCTTCTCCTGCATCCCCTTTTCCATCTCCATCCTCTTGGACCATGCATCTGTTAGCATCACTTCTTCCAGCCATGATGCCATGATGTGTCCAGCTGGGGACCAAGTTCCTGTGGTGGCAAGGGACTGGGCATATGTTTCTCCACCGGCAGAGCGCTGCAGGGAGGGCATGGGGGGGTAACATGCTGTTCTCCCCCACAGGCCAGCCCCAGGGGCGAGCAGCCCCGCAGCCCCCCAGCCCCTGCACCCACCTGCTGCAGAACGGTGCCGGGCGGGGGCCGGATCCAGGCGGTGCCAATGGGGAGGTGGGGAATGGGGTCTTCCGCCCCCTCCCCAGCACCCAGAAGCCTCACCGAAAGCTGCAGTCCCACCACTCCATCAACAGCCAGAGCAGCAAGAAGAGCAAGGGCAGCTCCAAGTCGGCCTCTTCTCACATCCCTATTGAAGCGCAAGAAGGTACTGGCTCTCCCCAGGGAGTCCCTTTGCAGCCACCCTCCTCTGGCCCCACATCCCTTGGGGGTCTCTCATGTAGCATCCTTCCAGCCCGCCAGGATCCCCGGACCTGGGTGCCAGCCGAGCTCCCCTCCTGGCAGCCGTCTGCAGGGTGGGTCCTGAGCAGGGTCATCTCATGTCCTCCAAAATCGGTCTTTCTTGGGGTCTGGTCACATCCCAGGCAGCTAGGCATGTCCCTGGGTGATGAGGGAGAACCCTAGCTCCCAGTCCCTCTTCCTATCCCTTCCATTAATTCCCGAGGGAGGATTTGCACCCTTACGGGGCTGAGCATCCATCCGCCGGGTGCTGTCTTGCCCAGCCAGGCCCATGCCCTCTGCCCATTCTCTGGCCATTCCTCCACAGACTGCTGCGTCCACTGCATCCTCTCCTGCCTCTTCTGCGAGTTCCTGACCCTCTGCAACATCGTGCTGGACTGTGCCACCTGCGGCTCCTGCACCTCCGAGGACTCCTGCATCTGCTGCTGCTGTTGCAACTCGGGCGAGTGCGCGGACTGCGACCTGCCCTGCGACATGGACTGCGGCATCATCGACGCTTGCTGCGAGTCAGCCGACTGCCTGGAGATCTGCATGGAGTGCTGCGGGCTCTGCTTCTCCTCCTGAGGGGCCGCGTTCGGCCAGGGGGACCAGGACTGGGTCCCCCCCCAGGCTCTCCCGCAGCAGCCAAGGGTCTGGCTGGCCCCTGAGCCGGTGTGAAACGCGGAAAGATGGAGCCTGGCGAAGGAGGAGAGCAATATTCCCCCATTGCAAACTCATCCTTGGAGCCGGTGAGCCGGGCTTGGATCCTGCCTGGGGAAGGGTGAATCCGTAGGGCCGCAGGGGCTCCGGGGGCAGCCGGCATCCCGTCACGCTCTACCTCTTCCCTGCACTGGGCCGGTTTGCCAAGGATTGTGGGAGCCTCCTGCCACCTGAGCCGAGAGCAGGAGCGCCCGCCCTGTGCCCCACAGAGCCTGCGGGTGCCACCCCAGGGTCCCTGCGTTGGGGACAGCCACTGCCACCACTGGGGCTGCCCCAGGACAGTGCCCGGGTTTACACAGGGGTGGCACGGAGCACCCTTTCCCCCCCGCCCCAGACACCTCCAAGGCTGGGTGCAGTACAGAGCCTTGCTCCCTGCCGGGAGCCCACTGGGCACCGGGAGATGCCAAAGCCTTTAGCCAGGCTGCAGCGTCCTGTGCTGTGGGACGCATCCTGCCAGCCCCTTCCCCTCCTCGGTGCTGAGATGGGCAGCCACGTGCAATACCCCCAGCCTGCTCCCTTCTCTGATTCACCAGCTGGGAAGAAGCTTTTCCTTCACCGGTCCCTTCAGCGGGGTTGCAGCTGGGGGCCAGGGCAGCTGGGGAGAGACCAGAGCCCTACCAAGCTGTTACCCACCCCACGTGTGTCCCGGGGGGGCGGTGGGGCAGGGTGGCTTGGTTGGTGCCAAATGACCCCCCCTGCCACCCTGGGGACAGGGCTTGTGGCTGGGTGAGGGTGGAAAACCCTCTGTTTGAAGGGCTGGGGAGACGGGGAGGGAAGGGTCACAGTATTTTATTTTTTTTGTCCCTTTTCATTTGTTACTGTAAATAAAGGTCTGTCTTCATTTCTGACCGACAGCTGCCCCATCACATGTTCTGCAGGACACTCCCAGGAGACAGCTGCTCACAGCCACACCATGTCCCCTGTCCCTGTGCCTGCACCCCTGTCCTGTTCCCAGCTGCAGGCATGGGGCGCAGAGGCTGCAGGGCTGCTTTGGCCCTGGGGACATGGGATGGCTCAGTGACAGCCCCAGGGTGCTCCTGCTCTGGTTATTCTGCAGGGAGGGGAAATGCGGGAGGAATCCCTGTCCTTGGCGCAGGGGAACAGGTTGATGTTCCGGTGTGCCTGTCACCAGCTCCATGTCCTGCAGCCATGGGACAAACCCTGGCCCCATTGCAGCACTGTCCCCTGCTGGGACCCATGAGCTGCTCCATCTGCCCCAGGGACACAACTTCCCTAAAAGAGAAAATAAATGACGCAAATTCCTGGCTGCAGGGCTGGGGTGGGCACAGGCTGCCCAGGGTTGGCACGAGGCTGTCGGAGCTGGCAGCCCTCCGAATCCGGGTGGCCTGGGTGCTCCTGCTGCCAGCCCTGCCATGGGACCACCAACCGTGCCGTGCCACACTGTGCCATGCCATGCTGTGCCATGCAGGTAAGAGACCATGACCGCCTCGTCCCCCCAAGTATCACTGCCCCTGGGGAGGCTTGGCCGTCCCGGCAAGGCTGCTGCCTGGGCTGAAGTTGAACAAGGAGGGAAAAATACTTAAAAATCGAGGCCAAATGGGTCACTTGGTCACAGCGACACAGGCTGGTTTGGGATCTGGGCTGCCTGCCCTCCGGCGCTGCCGCTCAGCCATGAAACCTATTTTTAGTGGTGAGCTAAAGGCGGTCGGAGGCCGGCACAGTGCAAGTGCGTGGAGGAGAAGAGGATGGTATGGGCAGCCTTCCTCCACCTCACGCACGGCGTGGAGGACTCCAGATGATGGATTGGGGCTTTTAGCCCTGGCACAGCCTCTCGGGCTGAGCCCCGGGGCAGGGGGCTGAGGGGGGGGATGTTCATCGCTGCCCACCCCGGGATGGACGGGACCGGGGCCCCATCCGGCACTCGGTGGGAGCTTTTCCATGGGCTCTGGCTGAGGCTCTGCTCCAGACCGTTTGCATCCTTGGCAAGGAGGCAGTGGCCTTCCCCAGCCTGGCCTCACTTGTGGTGCTAATTAGGGAGGTTGGAGCTGGCAGGGCTGCTCTCCCTGCCAGCCGCAGTAACGAGCGCTGCTGGAGTTGCTTAATGGGGAACAGATTTCCCCCAGTGCAGGAGGGCTGGCCGTGCCGTGCGTGCTTCTGTCCTGCTGTAGGAATGGGGTGGCACACACCCCAGGCACCCAGCTCCCCCTCACCTTCTCCCCAACTTTGCTCCAGCATGAAATACCCTTTTAATGCTGCTCCCAAGGGACCAGGTCCCCGTGTAGCAGCTCTGTCCACCCACCACAGCTTGAAGCTCATGGGCAAGGCAGAGCAGGGAGGTGGGGAGCAGAGCCGGGCCCTTCGCAAAGCGTGATGTACTGCTCAATGTATGTGATATTCACGCCTACAAATGTACTTCAGTGGTGGCTGCCTTTGAAAAATGCAAATAAAACAGCAGTTGATGACGCAGGGCTACCCAAAAGCACAGCTCAGCCCTGCAGAGAGGTCCCATCTTCTCCACCAGCTGTTCAGGGCTGGACATTGGAAGGGGCAAAGCCAGATTTTTTTTCAGCCCCTACCCCAAGCCTGGGGCACATTCACTGCCCCGAGTGGTGCTGGCTGCTCTGCTTATGTCCTGGGCGCTCCTGAAAATCACAGGGATGGTTCTGGGATGTGGGAATGACAGACCAGAGCAGTGAATGATGGAGGAGAGCGACCCAAGTCCTTGGAAAGGGCTCAGAAAGCATAGTTCAAGCCACCTTCTGGATGCAAGCTGATGCTGGCCATCCACCTTGCAAACCACAGGGGAAGGCAAGAGTTAAACCCTCCTGCCTGGGAATTAATTAACAACAGATGTGCTCGGTTTTAACTAATTACTCTCCTGCCAGCACTTGGTTTTTACAGTTCCCTGGGAAGCCTCTCAGAGCTGGGAGCCATCACACCGTGGATGCTGGCCGCGCAGGCTGGGCTGTGCTGGGAACCCAGGGCTCACCTGTCCTCCTTCCCCAGCCCCTTGCTTGGTGTCTCAAGTGAAGCAACTCAGTGAAACGGGCTACAATTCATGAAATGGTCCAGTTGCCTAAAATAGGATTGCTCTGTTGTTACTGGTTTTAGACCAGCTTAGTGGCAGGGTTCCCCCCCCACCCAGGAGTGATGCACATCTGCCTTCCCGGGATGGGCAGCGCATGATCCCAGCTGGTGCTGCTTGTCCAATACTCTCTGTTGGCAGTTTATTATGGGTTGGACATTGGGTGTATTAACGATGGGAAGCTTATTGTCTAATTGCCAATAGACTGCCAGGGCTGCACATTCTCAGGGCTGCGTCTGCGCTGCTGGGCTCCCATGCTGGGCATGTCTGGAGATGCAGCCAGCGCACATCAAGATGTACAACACAAGGCTTGGAAACTATGCAGAAGCTGTAGCAGGCAGGTGAGAAACCCTTCTGCTTCAGGGCCGGCTCACCCCATTGCTGTGAGGTTTCTGGGCACCCTCTTTCTCCGCGTGGTGTGGACTGCTGGAGGATGCTGTACGGGATGAGCCCCACATCCGAGCAGCTTGGATGGGCTCCTGCTCCTTCGGTGGGGACTGCTTTCAACAGCCTGAGCTATTTCTGTCCACAATCAAAATCAATAAAGCAAGTGAGAGGATTTTGATTTTCCACTCCAAATACTTTCTTCATCCTGTTTCCTCCCAGTTTACACGGCAGACTGGGGTGCGCTCCAGCAAGGAGGCCCACGAAGCCGTCTCCTCCTCCTCATTGCCGATGCAATCCTCCGCTCCTGCTCCTGCTTCTGCCCCAGCCTGATGCCACCCCGATGGTCCCTGCTAACTCACTGCAATCCAAGGGGCAGGTTTTGCTGGGGAGAGGGGTGAGAGAAAGGCATTGCACATGTGTGTGCGTACACACACACGCACACACATATACACACAAGAAAACACTTTCAGAGCCAAAGGGGAAAACAGAAAGCTAGGTCTTTGGAAGACAGAGCGGCTCATGTAATCCCAGGTTCTGCTGGGCTGCCTCCACACAGCGTGGCGATGGGGGGACGGGCCGAGGGGAGACGACTGCAGTCTATTAAACTTCCTTTGAGAACCTGCCAGACTGACAACAGCTGGAAGGAATTAACATTTCAGGTCCACCAGCTCCTCTCCTCGCTTTCACCCTTCCCCAAAAACCAGCTTGAGGCCACAGGCCCAGCAGCATCACTTTTTCCCACTCCTTGGTGTCCGACAGTATCTGGTCTGAGCTGATTTCTTCTTTGATCCTGAACCTGCCAGAAGCGTGAGCATCTGCTGAACAAAAAAATCCCAGGTCCTGTGCCGGCACAAGCATGTCGTTTGGGTCCTTTTTGTCCTAGAGGGTTGGGACCAAGGTGGGGCGTCACAATGGTGTTGCAAGGTGGCTTCAAGCCATCTCGCACCTCTCAGCCTCCTGCACAAGAGACAGCACTGTCAAGGAAGGGAAAAGTACCCAGGCTGCCAACTGGTACTGTTCAGGGCAGCATGGATGCCCTGCACGCAGGACGCAGGAAAGGGTTTGTTGGCTGGTGAAACCCCACCAGCTGGTGTTTGCTGTCACTTTGGGGTGTCCTCAGCCAGGGCGAGCATCAGAGCTGCCCCTCCCCTGGTCGTGGGGACCCACATCCCAGTGAGGGGGTGCTGCCAGCCCGGCCCCCCGGCCCCTTCGCTCCACGTGGTGGGAGCTTGGCAGGAGCTGGGGTGGGGGGGGAGTGGGGTGGGACGGCTCCATGCTGCTGTCGCCAGCAGAGATTACACAGAAAGTTATCGTGTCTCGAGGGAAGGGGGGTGCAGAAGCTGTCTGAGCTCGACGATAGCTGAAGCGGTGCAGAATTGGCAAATGCCGGAGGGTTTTGCTGCCAAACGGCAATCTGCCTGAAAGCGCCGGCTCCTTCAGCCAGCCTTGGAGGCTGGGACCCAAGCAGAGACCATATATCCCCACGTTCTGCCTTGCTACCAAGTTGGAGAAGGAAAATGTAGAAACGCTTGTATTAACCCTCTCCTGGGTGCCTGGGGAGGAGCGGAGCAGCCTTATGCACTGCCAGAGAGCTGGGCAAAGAGGGCAGGCGAGGGCTTTGCCCCCAGAGAAACATCAAAACTCCAAGGGATACAATAAGGGACAAAGCCAGGATGGACAGGACAGCTGGACCCATGGCCCCTGGGGTCATATACACATATATACTCATAGGCACATATATCCAGGGACCACCACTCGATTTAATGCTTCAGCCTTCTACCCAAAGCCAGAGAAACAAGGTTGAAGCCCAGCTGTAGGAGAGCTGGACAGACACACGGATCCTGTCTCGCCCCAGTGGGTTTTTTTCCCTTGTCCGAGCACATCCTGGAGCTCAGCATCACCACGGGATCCAGCCGAAGGGGGCTCTGCCTCCCCCATGGTGCCGGGGCTCTGGGCAAAGCCAGCGGCTGGAAGGAGCGGGTCCATTGGGTCGTGCAGGGAGCAGATGACTTTTCCAGTATCGGAGAGGTCAGCAAAACAAGTGGGAGAAACAACCACTTCAGAAGGGCTGATGTGGGTTTGGTGTATGGTCCGGCTGCCCAGGGAAGGCACAGCAGCCCCAGGCTTGGGCATGCCTGGGCTGGGGCACGGGAAGGCCAGGTCCTGGCCCAGCAGCACTGTGCTCTCATGCATCACTATTACCAGGGATAATTACAGCCACTGGGCTCCTACCTACGAGCCCCACACTGGGTGCTGGGCCCTCTATGCCTGTGGAGCAGGGGCCTGAACAAGGAAATGTTGCTAATAAAATCCAGTGACTTATTTTTTTGTTTCAATAACAATTCCTACACCCAACAACTTAACGTACACACAGTCCTGCCAACCGAAAGACGGGGCTTCATCCCTCATCTCCCTTTTTTCATCCGAGGAGCTGATACGAACTCCATCAGCTCAAGCATCTCCTTTTTTCCTGCTAGCAAAAGCTGCAGCCATCGCATGAGTGGCTTTCGAGTGTCACCTCGTCCTTCTTGGCCATGAAATGCCAAGGGCTGGTGCATGATGCCGAGGGCTGGTGTGTGGTGCCGAGGCCCCGAGCCGCCCCACCGGCACAGGGATACCTGCCTTGCAGAGCAAGCAGAGACTTTTCCACGCGGCTCGTCAGGAAGAGGTGCCTCATAAACCCAAATAGTGATTTCCTGCTGCAGTCGGTGGGAGTTGTTTTCTTTAAAAACGCAGCTGAAACCGGAGAGGAGATGGAGTTAGCTTAAATATCTGGGAGCTGGGGAGTTTGCTGTGTGTGAGACAGCGCCAGCAGCCAACACACACACACACACACACGCACGCACGCACCCACCAGGGATGCCAACATTTGAAAGCCATTAACAGGAGTATTTTGGGAGGAAAATTCGGCCCTACCTTTAACCCCACACAGAAACGCACTGAACGGCCCCGGTGAGTTATAGAGTGAAAAAAGTGGCACCATTTTTCTTTTAAGACCAAAACACTCGTCCCTGCTAAGCAGGGAAAGTTGGCACACGTTGCACACACGTGCATGAAGGGCAAACAGCCACTCACCTTCCACACATTAATTCACTCCTGTTTACATGCTGGGCCTCATACGGGCTCCTGCTCACACCCACCCTGCTTCTCCCGTGTGCACAGATGCGGTGGTGCACGTGGAGGTGACCGGAGCACTCCTATTTCCTCTGTATATACATGTGTATGTGCAAGACAGACCCTACTGTGCACTATATAGTCTGTCTGACTGTATAGATATATATACACGCACACATATACATATTTTTAGCCATTCATTTGTTCGTATATATATTTTTCTATACCAGCCCCAGTGGTATTATCTGTGTTATCTCGTTGTTGCAGGCTCCATCCCAAGAGGGGGGCTCTGAGTTTCATTTGCCTGTGGGTGGGTCTCCCCTCGGTGCTGGGATGCCCCGTGCTGGGGCTGGGTTTCCCGTGGAAAGCTGAACCTCCCGCCCGATTGCCAGAGCTCAGCAGCCCCCTCAGCAATCCAGGAGCCATCCCCTGCGCTGCCATTTGGTGTTAATTATTTGCTGGCACCGCTGATGCTGGAGGGATGTTGGTGGTTCTCAACAGGTCCAAGCTCCGTTTCCACCCAAGCCCCATTGATTTCCAAGCTCATTAGTGCCTGAGCCTGTTCCATGGCGATGAGCAGTGAAGGATTTTTTTTTTTTTTTATTTAAGTCTTTAAGTGTGCTGAGTCTTCAGCATTGCTGGCTGTCTGTGCCTCTCCTTTTATACTGCTGCTGCAAAGGGGAGATACACATTCAACTTGTCTGGCTTGGTTATTTTGCTCGGGATTTTGGCAGCACGGAGGGAGCTCTCATCACATACACCGTGCTCAGGACCCAGAGGCTCGGTCCTGCTGGCGATTACCCGGCTAACCTCACGCCTCGCCTGTGCTGCCTTCCAGCCACCTTTTATCTCCTTGCAATAAAGCGAATCCCGGGGGCTACCGCAGCCTTTCTGGTTGCGCTGAGCCTCCTCCTGGGCCTCCCGCCCGAGCCGGGGAGCCGCTCTCCCCTCGCTGCACGTCAGCCGGGCAGCGAAGCCGCAGAAATGGCTTCCAGATGTTGCAAGCGACTGGCTCCCTCCTGCAGCCTGGAGGAGCTGGGGTGCACGAGCCCTGGGCAAGTTTCCCTGGGTCCCTCCCGAGCCCAAAAGCAGAGGCTGCCCCTTACATCCAGCTTGGCTGCTCTCGGCAGTGGCAGTTTGGCTTTTCGGGCAGCCCAGCAGCTGCCAGAGCGCAGCCCGTTCCCGTACACACCGATGCCTTTCGACGCCAGACTGCCCAAGGTGTGAAGTTCTTTGGATGCTCCCACCTGGCTAATCCAAAATTGCAGAGATTTCAGGCAATTTTATTGGCACGATGCTGCCCTCTAGTGAAGGGATGACCAGCCATCCCAGTCTCCCCGCCACGCTTGCACTGGGCCCAGTTACCCGCCGGACAGTGGTCAGCCCTCAAACCTCTGGTTTGTTCCTCGAGTGGAAAATGAAGACACGAGTATCCCACGTTTGTTGCAGCAGTGCTCAGCCTCTGCCCCTCTTGGTGACATCCAAAGACACCCATTGCATCAGCAAAGATTGTACACGACTCCATCTGAAGCGGTTTCTAGTCTAAAAGCACCAAACCAAAAAAGAAATCATTGTAAGAGAGATTAAAAGAGATGTCGGAGGCTGCGCTGGCAGCAGAAGCGCTGCTTGGCTCTGACCACCCCAGGGAGATCTGCCCCGTCTCAGCTGCAGCAGTGACACCCCACCAAACGACGGGGGGTTCCCGGGGCTGCTTTGCTACGGGGCGGGTTTTGCTGCGGAGCTGGGGGGGGGTGCTGGGGACCAGCCAGGTGCTCAGTATTAGCAGGAGGTGATGGAAGAAGAAAAGTCCCAGCAGCGAATCACCTGGTAAGGGGCAGTGATGGGAACCCAGCTGCACAGGGGCTGGGGTATATAAGGCTCTTGGCAAGGCAGGGTTCCCTTTTTTACTGGGATCAGTGGGACAGGCTCTGCAGTGAGTGGCCAAGGTAAGCATGTGCTCTGCTTCCCCCAGCAAAAAGCGGGGGAAGGCAGTTGGGGTAAGCCTGGGCTGGGGATGGGAAGGCGGAGAAGCTGGTTACCTCCATGCACCAGATCACCCTCCTTTTGTGTGGGGTTGCATGGGCTGTGCTGAAGAGGCAGTTGGCTTCTGTGCTTTTGGGGTTGAATCCTCCTGTTTCTGCCTATAGCTCTCTGCCCTAAAGTCCTGATGCTTTCTTTTTGTACTGAGCCGCTTTCCCTTCCCAGCTGGGTTTTGCTCTTCTCCAAGTCCTTGGGCTCCCCTGTAGCATTTGAGATAAAATAAGCTGCTTTCTAGAGGCTGTGTTGGAGCTTAGTGACAAGCAGGTTCCTATGGTGGCTGTTGTCTCTTCTCTTCCCTTCCCTGAAAACTCGCAGCCTCTGGAAAGGCCAGAGGGTCCCCGAGTGCCTCTCACAGCCCTGCCCACGGGCTGTTTTGCTCAACTACCTTGATCCCAGGGTTGCCTCCAGGGCAATAGATACATGGGGGTCCACTCACCTGGCGGGTGTGAAAGACCACACCGTGTCCCCACAAACCCCCAGCTCAGCATCCTCCATCCGCTCGTCTCATACCGAAGTCCTGCAGTGACCATGCTGCTGCCCATAGCTGCATTTCAGAAGATTCATTTTCACATGGCATTTTACAGTCCCCCAGTCGGGATAGCCCAGTGCACGCTACAGCCACCTTTATTGCCATTTACTGGGGCGCAGAGCAAGGCTGGCCTTGTGGGTGCAGCACCCAATGGTAGGGAGGAAGGTTAGCTCTTGTTTCACATTGCTCAGGTGTCAAGTAGGAATGAAAATCCTCCTCCCCTTTCTCTCCAGCCTGTTTGGATTGCAAATATCAATGTCAGCATCCCGGCCTCGCAGAGTGCCTGGCACGGGACCTCTCCGATATACCCCAGTTCCCAGGCTCATGGCTCTGCAGGGATGGCACCAGGGCCAGGAGGACACCCCTCTCCACATCCCCATCCCACAGCTGGTCTGCAGGACCCGCCTTTGCTTCCTCACAGCAGTCCCTGTAGCCTCCTCATCGAGAGCAAACACTTGCCCATGGGGGAGAGGAAGCAAGTGAAGGGGGTGAGCATTTAAATCTCAGGTGGTATTTATTGGTTGTAAATGGGAGCTGTTGTGGCCACAGCACTTAAATACCCCCTTGATTATTTTTTGGCTTAAAAAGCTGAGGCTGGCTGGTGGGGTGTATCCTGGCTCAGTCCCCCAGTGACACATTGGGAGTCAATGAGCCTCTGTACTGTTCATAAGCCCCTCTGGACTCATCCTCCCGGGACGGGTACTGATACCCTTCCCTAATAGAGAGGACCACAACCACCACTCAGGCCTCATGATGGCACCTCATTAGAGCACTTAATACCACTGCTCTAATCCCAGTAGACGCCCTAGAGAAATAGCTGTGGTCTCGGTAGGGTCTTACTGGGCATGAAGCAGAGTGCAGGGCAAGCTGTGATCGTCCCTGCCTGGTGCCTCTTCCTCCCTTTGGGTCACTCTGGGCTGTGTTTGCTGAGCCTGCGTAACACATCCGCACAGTAATGTCCCATAAAGTTTGCACTGTTCCAGGTTGTGGTTTATGTCCCCTCAGTTTTATGTTTACATTGAGTTATTTTCAATAAAGGTTTTTTATTGTCTGCACTATTTCGTGTTCAATAAAGGTTGTTATTGATGATGGTTCAATGCAGCGTCATAAAAATTGCACATGGCAGAAACATAATGAAATGCCCTTTCACGATAGTGTTGCACAAAGTACAAAAAAACCCCATGATAAATTCTCACTTAATAAAACCCCTTGCACAGATGGAGGAAACTCTCACAGAGCACGTAATATCTCACCACCTTTTTTCCTAGGAGCAGGGTATGCCATGCCCATGGCAGCTGGCTGGATGCAGGCATGGCCTCCTTGGGGGTATCCTCCCAGCTGGACACAGGTGACAAGAGAAGCCAAAATGGGGGCAGGTGTCCTATTTTTTTTCTCCATGCAGATAGCTTTGCTGAGACACAGACCAGTTTTTCTAACTGTCCTCCTGTATGGTTTTTAGACAGCACGAGGCAGCCTCCTCTGATGGCCACCACTAACCCAGGCAAGATAGAAAAAGGCAACTGCAGGGAGCAGAAAGCTGCTCTCCAGAAGAGCCAAAGCCCCTTGTTGAGCCTTTGCACTCCCCTTTTTTGGGGGTTAGTGCAGAACGTTCCCCAGTACCTGCATGCAGTGCCAAGGGATCATAGAATGGTTTAGGTTGGAAGGGAACTACCTCCCACCAGACCAGGTTGCTCCAAGTCCTGTCCAACCTGGCCTTGAACACCTCCAGGGATGGGGCAGCCACAGCTTCTCTGGGCAACCTGAGCCAGTGTCTCACCACCTTCACAGTCAAGAATTTCTTCCTGAGATCTCATCTAAATCGCCCCTCATCCTGGATGCCCAGCAGCAGCAATTTCATCCCCCTGTATTTGACTCACAGCAGCTAATGACGAGGTTTCAGGAAGGAAAAGGGTGGCTGCAGCCTCCCCGGCTGGCTCGGTGGCAGCGTGGACGTGGTCTGGTGCTGGAGGTAAGGGCAGGCTCCCTCGGGTCAGCACTTGGTGGTCTCTGCTGAGCTGCTGGGCTCTGGGTGGAGCAGACTGGGATCCTCCCAGTAGCTTAGAGAGCAGAGAATCAGCCCCTGAAACTGGAAAAGAAACAGAAACCTGTCACTGTGACACACAGTGTGCTTGTCCAGCTCGGTGGCACCGGGTGTCAGAGGGCGAAGGCTTGGCGGTGGCAACAAGAGCATCTTGAAGGAAGGGGGAAGCTGCCAGCCTTGGTTAGCATCTCCTGCTCCCGGATCCTCATCTGCTCTAGAGTGCTTCAGAGGGCAGAGCAAAGGCAACTGGGCTCATCTGCTTCCCAGCCCGACCCCGAACAGAGACACACGCAAGCATGAAGTTATTCATCTTTCCCAAACCTCTCCTTTTTCCCTACCAGATCTAGGGATATCCCCATTTGCACAAACACAAAACCAAAATAAATATCATGATGGGATATAAACCTGTGTGCACCTGGGGTTAAAGAGGGACTTCTCCTGCAATGCAGCTATTCTGTAGCTGTCCCACCCGGAGATGTTTTTTTAAGTTATCTGGACAATTAGTGCCAGCCTTGCTGGGGGACAGGATGGAGGACATGGGTGACTGACCTTATGGTGGCATGGAGGTGAGCGTCCCACCATGCCCAGGTGGGGAGGGAATGGACAAACTTTTCAGCAACCCCAGAAACCAGATAATTTCTAAGCCATGACAGGGAAATGGGCCATTGTCGCACTTGCTCTGCTCTTTGGCGAATCCCTTCTACTTTTAGCCCAGATGAGCCAAGAGGTGCCTGGGCTAGTGCTGGCCAAGGGTGGCAGGTTCACAGAGCTGAGCTGGCACCTTCTGTCTGCACACGTATTCCAGAAATCCCAAGGCTCTAGGGAAAGGGGATGAATAAATACAAGTTGACTGTTAGTTGGTACCAGCCTCGAGGACTTCTCCTCACTGCAAAAGAGCGTGGAGGTGTGGAGTAATGAATAAAAGTAGTAAGATGAAAAAAAAAAAAATCTATCAGGTTCTTCTTTTGCATGTATCCCCAAGTATAAAAGAAAAACCCCGTCCCTTTGTCCCCTCACTTGCCCTCTACAGATGCACATGCAAAATCTAATTAAAATTTAGCAGAAGAGAAAAAAAAAATGACACAGGGTTTTTAGCTTTAAAAAAAGAGAGAGAGAAAGAAAGAAGATCCTTAACAAAGGCCATAATATTAACAGGGCTGATTCGTCAGCCGCTACCTGATAATATAGAGTTGAGCGAGCTTTATTAACGTTGGAAGCCTTGGCTCTTTGTTAATTACGGGCTTTGCTAATGATTTGGAATATTGGCCGGTTCTGGGGGATGTTGATGAATAGAGACCTCGCCAAGATTTATTCCTAATTATCTCATTTGTCTCCCTCCATTACTTTTTATGGCTGAAATTTATGGAGCTATTACCAGGGACCTCGCCACGGCTCTGAGATGATTTGGGAGAAGAGAGATGTTTAATAATAATAACAATAATAATAATAATAAAAAGCTAGATTAATAGGAAACCGATTACGCGGCGGCTGGTGGCAGGGGCTGTTCCTGGGTGACCCTCGGTCCTGGAAGTGCGTGGTCCCCGATGCTCCCCTCCAGCCTCTGTGTCCCTGAGAGGGAGCAGTGTCCTTGCCCAGCAGTTGAGGGACAACTGAAGATGCTGAAAGAGCCGTTGGGAAATTCCTCCCGGCACCTGTAAGAGTTGGGGAAACTCCTTTTGGAGGAGACGGCAGAAATCCAGCGGGTTTTTTCATGCGTGGCTTCTCCCCACAGCTATCCCCATCCCAGTCTCCTCCCTCCCCTCCGGACGATGCTCCTGCGCAGCTATGACTGCACCGTGATGCTCTGGCTCCTGACACAACCCAAGAGCTGAAGTTAGCGACAGCGCTGAAACCCCAAAACCACCCCAGGGAGGTTCGTCTAATACCCCGGTGTTTCCATTTCCCCACTCATCCCAGCAAAACAATTCCATGCTTTAATATCTGATACCTCGGGCCATTCATAAGGGGGTTTTGCCACGTCCCCGTGAGGGCTGGTGGTGGCCATGGCAATAACCAGTCACGTCTGCCACCCCACCACAGACTGTTCCAGTAAAGCCGAGGGGTTTCTCAGCAAACCAATGCTTTCCTCCCACCCCATCCCAGGGCCGGGGCTGATGCCGAGCCCACCACCCTTTAATTATCATGAAAAGCAATTATTTTTCTCAGCTGCGCTGGGGACTAATTTTTGCCCAAAGTCTCCCAGTAAACATTTTCCCAGTACTATCGAATTTGCCACACAAAGGAGAGCTGGGGCTGCAGCTTATCTCCGTGGAGTATTATTCCCCTATCTTCCAGCATGTAAACCTACTCTCGTCCCGATAAGAGGCCTCACACAAAAGATCAAAGGCAGCGAGACTCTTACGGAGAGGAGGGTTTTCTTCTTTTTTTTTTTTTTTTTTTTTTTTTTTTTTGG
>VFFE01007207.1:51976-82105 GCA_008921705.1 Burhinus oedicnemus
AAAAAAGAGAGGGAGAGACCTGCAAAACTGCAGCCTTGGGGTTTTGACTTCACTCCTGCTGCAAGGATGGCCACCAGTGGACTGGCCAGGGTGGCGAGGCTGCTGCTGGAGCAGCTTTTGGGGCTGGGAGATGTGGAGAAGGTGTCGGATGCTGGGCACAGCGTGCCATGGTACAGGGCATCGCCCTGTGGCTGTGATCCCCAGTGGGATCGGAGGGTTTTGGGGAGCTGGCGTTGTAGCTGGGCTGGTGCACACAGGGGTGCAGAGGCTGGCGTGTAGCAGCCCTGGTCCTGCATGGCAGCGGTGCGGCCAGATCCAGAACAATTCCTCTACCAAAATCAGATATTGAATTTAAACACGGTGCCAAGCTAGCCCTGGCATGGACCCCCACTGACCCACAAGCCCTGAGCCCTGCGATGCCCATTGCACAAACAGAGAGCCAATGTATGAAAATCCACCCTGGGAGCAAAGCCACGATGGTTCCTGCGAACACCCAGCTGGGTCAGCACATGCAGCCACTGCGGTGTGCCCATTTCAAGAAGGATGGGCCCTCACCCTTGCAAAGCAAGCGGCCAAGCTAAACCCCGAGAGGGCTTTGGGCTGAGAAGGACCCATTTAAGGGAAAACTTTGCTGCCCCTGCGATGAAATGCTCCCATTGCCTGTTGTCTGGCGGGAGGGACGGAGCAAGGCAAGAAAACCAGAAAACCCAAAGGAATAAAGGGACCGAGTGGACAGACTCACCAGAAGGGAAAAAACACCTCTTTGGGGAATGTTGAGCACGTAGCCATGGGGCAGGGGGTCACACAACCCAGCACACGACAAAGGGTCTGCATCACCCATCCTGTGTGACCCCATGGCAGAGCGACAGCACGCCAGGGGCTGGGAGGTCCTGGGGCCATGGGGGGATGATGGACCGAGCTGGTGGAGCAGGTCTGTTGGCACAGGGGGTCACAGCACCCTCAGCAGCTGCCTGGCACCACAGCAGGTTGTCCTGGATGGAGCTGGCATGGAGCTTCACATCTCCAGGAGGAGAGTTGTGCTGCATCGCCGACCCCATCATCATTAACAAACCCCAACAAGCGCTCCCCACTCACGCCCGCAGCACCTCTCACCCCCAGGGGCGTCCCTGCACCCCATCCCTGTCCCCCTGCCCAAACCCCCAGCTGGAGCCATTCGCCATCCCAGTGCCACATACTGGGAGTGCAACCGCCCCCCTGGGCCAGGTTTCACAGCCCCTCTTCCCCCTCCCCACCACCTCTTCTTCTGCTTCTTCCTCCACCTCCTCCTCCCACCAGAGGCTCTTTAGTTAAAAGCGACAACAGGAGGGGAGGGATGGGGGGGGGATAGGGGGAAGCCTGGTTTTCCTAATTAACAATTAGCACAGAGTGTGCTGCTAATTATGTGGTTCCATGTAATTAAGAAGCTAATTAGTGCAGTGTCAATTAAGATTTAATTAGTACCCTTGTCAAAAATACTTGAAAGCACAGTTTATATGCAAGTACTTCAATATTTCAATGGTCATGATCTCCCCGACGCGGGGAGCGCCTGCTTGCCAGCCCTCGTCGGAGCCTGCTAACAGCTCTCCCGAGTTTATTGATATTGTCCTTTAAAACGCTGTCGCGTGTATCTCTGTAACAGACACTTGTATTGATTCGGCAGGCAGCCGGCACTGGTGACGTGGCAGAGCTTTGCTTCCCACCGGGATGGGGCTCATGGCGGCTACCGGCATCCCCGGGGCTGCACCAGGCAGGCTTTAAGCCTCCCTTGCTCGAGCCACCCATCACGGAGCCGCCAACACCGGCACCCACAGGACCCCAGGGCCGGGAGAATGGGGCCGCTGGGGCTTTCTTCAGCATCAGCCACCGCTGAGCAGCTTTGGACAACCCTGCATTGCCCAAGTCCACGTGCAGGCAGCTTCCAAGTAGCTCCTAGGTTCTTTTGAAAGCAAGTATGCAACACCCACAGCGGTAATATTTTGTGCACCCAAATGCTTTTATTCTCATAATCATCCCCGCTATCTCCAAAGATGACAACGACTTGCCTGTAGGCATGTCGGTGCCTAGAGTTAAACCTATGTCCTTCCAGTCTGGAAAGCAGTAGATCACACCGCACGTCCCCAAAGGGACACCTCGGACCAGTGCTGGCCATGCTCCCCAACGGGGCTGTGCCCAAAGCCGCCACTTCACCAAGCTCCAGACCCTCCTGCCACAAAGATGGGACAGCAAAGGTCCCAAGAAGCCCTGAGGAGCTGAAGGCGGTGGCTGGTGATGACAGAGCAAGAAGGAGATGCGAAGGAAGGATAGGGAGAGCCAGGGTGAATAATTTCCACCCGAAGACCCGTATTAGCAGCATCTCTACAGCACAGAGAAAAACCTCCCTTGGTTTGGGCTCAGCCCTGGCAAGGGGTCTCACGGCTGCCCGCGCTGCTCCCGGCTTGGGATCACCCAGGAATTTCTCAAGTCAGGCAGGATGAGGGCCGAGACAGGAGGAGGAAAGGAAGAAATATGTTGAGGGCTCTCAAGGATTCAAGAGACACATAAACAAAAATCCACCTACACAAACAAACCAAGGAAACTCTCCGCAGTTTGTAAATCATCCTCTGCAAGCGGCTCGAAGGCTCCCAAACCCAGAGACACAAGGAAAAGAGCCAGCCGCTCGCTATTTTTCAATTTGAAGGCACAGGGCTACTTGCAGGGCGTGAGCTCGGATGCGCCATGACAGCGGCTGGGAGGGAAAAAGGCTTCCCAAACTCCCAGCCAGCTTCCACGCGCCCCTGGGAGTCATCCTGTGCCAGGCACAGGAGCTGCTGTTTGTCACGTTCTCCTCCAGCAAACCCGTACCCTCGCCCCGGGGAGTTTTCCCATGTGTAAATCCACACACACACACCTTGGGGCTTGCAAACTCCTCCAAAGCCAGCAAATTAAAGCCTGGCTCGCTCGGGAAGCTGGTTCCTGCATGGTTTGGGTCTCACCTATTCATTTTATGCACTGTGGCAACACACACTTGGCTTGGTCAGGGACCAGGTTGCTGCACCAAGCACTAACCAGTGTCAGAGAACATCTGAGCAGAAGACCTCTCCCACAGCACACCCAACAGCCCCATCAGCCACACAGACATAGAATCACGGAATGGTTTGGGTTGGAAGGGACCTCAAAGATCACCCACTCCCACTCCCTCTCCCCTGCCATGGGCAGGGACACCTCCCACCAGACCAGGTTGCTCCAAGCCCCGTCCAACCTGGCCTTGAACACCTCCAGGGATGGGGCAGCCACAGCTGCTCTGGGCAACCTGGGCCAGGGTCTCACCACCCTCAGAGTCAAGAATTTCTTCCTGAGATCTAATCTAAATCTCCTCTCTTCCAGTTTGAAGCCATCACCCCTCAGACATTACATCTGGGGCTTCAGTGTTTTCACTCACCATCCCACCACTTGCTGAGTGGGTATTGCCAAGAAATGAACAACTCAAGCACAGACTGGAAGGTTTATGGTCTCAAGGAGGCTTGGACGTGAGGTTGTCCACAGAATGATCTCCTTGGGCAGATAAAAACCTTCAGAAAGCCAGTTTGCTTTTTGAAGCAATGCCCAGTCCTCTGAGTGCTGCTGTTGAGCAAAACCTCGCTGGAGATGTGGCGCTCAGTCCCAAATGTAGGTGCACAGAGCTTGACTGCAAAATGACCCCTCGAAATGGCAGCTCCCAAGCAGCTCCTCGTGCCAGAACGGGAAAGCCTTGTCCTGCTTGGCCTAATCCTCAGGCACAGCTTCTTGGAGGCAGCATCGCTGTGCCAGGCCAAGGGACCAGCCTGAAGGAGCTGGCATGGAGCATCACCAGGAGATGGACCATTTCCCCACCACACTGAAGGGTTCAGCTCCTGCCCAGGTGACAGCGGTTGGTTTTACACCCCAGGGAGCGACAGGGGCTGATATCTTGCCTCTACACTAATTGTCTCTCTGCAGGAAGCTTTCAGCTGAAAAAACCCTGAGGAACTAAAAGAGAGTCAGGACAATCCCCCATGGATGACAGCAGATGGAAAGGAAGTAAAGACCAGGACAGCATCGGAGTCCTATAGCTTGGGTCATCTCAGTGGGAGAAGACCCCCATCTGCTCCCCAGAGAGAGCTGGGACCTTGCGTTTTTTGGGAGCTGGCAAGGACGGACCCTGTATTGCCCCATGGCTTTGAGCAGGGCTGCCGCACGCTCTCGGGTCCAACAGCTCTTTGCCATCCCACCCTGGGCTCGCTGCCGCAGCCCCAGCTCTGCCATCGCAGAAGGGCACATGTGAGTTTGTCACCTTGTTTTAAAGGGGAGGAAAGGAGATGGGAGATGGAGCAGCTCATCCTCAATGCAGCCACAGCCAACCTGCCTCCTGGCTGGAGCTGAGCCCGGCAAAGCCACTGCTCTGGAGCCGCACGGATGGAGGGATGAGGAGTCCAGGGAGCATGGAGGAAGCACAGGAGGTGATGGGATTTTTTCCCCCCTCCTTCCCTTCTCCCTCCCCCCCGCCTTGTATGCGGCTGAGCCGCCTGCTCTCCCACAACGGCTGCCAAAATACAGCGAGACAGGGTATAATTACAGACACTTACTGCGGCCATTACACCACCAGCACGGTCTGCGCAAAGTGACACACGACCCGTCAACTCCTTATTCACGCCATTAAGGGGACTCATTAGCATCTTCGCTCAGAAGCAAAATTACCCTCACTGCTCATTTCAAGATGTCATAAATTTTAATTTAGGACCCAAAGATAGCACAATGGGAGCGAGCTGGCTCTCTCCGGCAGTTGCTGGCTGGCTGAGGGAGGTGGAGGTGGTGGGAGGGAGGCGGTGGTGTTGGAGGGGGGGAGGAAAGAGAAATGAAAGGGCTGGTTTGATAAAAGATGGTGGGGTCTTAAGGAGCAGAGATGGGGAAGGAGGGAAGAAAAGATGTGCCCAAAGGCCTGGCAAGTGCTCTGCCCCGTTGGAGGCAATGGAGGAGGAGGGAGCCTGCTGAGGGATGAATGCTTACCCAGGAAGAGTGGGAGAACAGGGGCAGTGCCGAATCCTGCCAGGGCATGGCATACAGCAGAGCCTGAGTTTTGAGCCACCAGCACAGCCCAGCATCACAACTTGGTCCTTCTGAATCCCCTTCTCCAGGAGAGACTGCCCTGACACAGCAGCATCACTCAGGGCTTGGCACTGGCCAGGTTCTGCCGGGACATCTCCCCCACCACCCAGAGGGAGGTCAGGCAGGGGGGTCCATCCCCAGTTCCTCAGCTGGAAAGCAGAGACCGGAGGGACACAAGCCCAGGGTTGTTATGCTGCAGCTGCAGAGAGCAAATCCCTGCGTGAGGATGCTCTTCATGCCCGTGACGCACACTTGGCTTTAGAAGCACATTAACGTTAGGCACAAACTGTCTCAAGCAATCCCATTATCACCACTCCATACGTTACCACTCATCAGGCGAGCGGTGAGAGGAGCGGTGGGAGCGCTCAAGCCACGGAGCCCGAGTCACCCCCCCCCGGCTGTCCAGCTTCACTTCTACCCCACCTAGACCTGCTGGGCTGGGAGGTTTGCAGCCTGTGGCTCTGCAGAAGAGTGGAAACATGCTATAGCCCCCTGCTCAAAGAAGAAGATTGTTTTTATTCGAGCATACAAGTGGCTGTTGGAATCACACCTGGACAGGGCACACGGGAGATTGTACAGCAACTTCTGCAAAAGACCTTGACCTGCAGTCAAGCCCTCTTAACTCTCCCTGCCGGGTTTTTGGTACCCAAACCCATGCCAGGAGATGCCCCCGCGAGGACAAACATGGGCACCCCTTCCCTCATAACCTCTTAAACCTTTGCAACCAAGGAGAGACACCTCCTCTCCTCCCTTTCCTGCAAACTCTGCCAGGACCAAACGCAATTATAAACCTCTTAAACTTTACCTGCTACCAGGCTCCATGATTAATGAGTTCAAATGTCCACCTCTTTGAAAAACGTGTGTGGGGGAGAATTAGAAGAAAAGCAGCTCCAATTACAGGCGGCTGAGGGACTCTGGCCCACTCCTGTGCTATAAGAACATATATCCAGAAAGGTTATGTTAATTTTTAATGTACAAGACTGTAATTAATTTCTGGGGCTGGCTGGATTAGCAGAAAGTGTAAATTCCAGCCTCAGCTCAGGCTGCAGATAAACCAACACCGCTGAGGGCTGGGGCCGCAGGGCTCCCCGGAGCCGGGAGCAGCACCGTGCCAGGGCCACGGCCCTCAGCGGCTCCCGGGGACCCCGTGTCTCCACATACAGACCCGGCAAGAGCCCCTTTGACAGCCCTGGGGCACGGTGCTGGTGGCCCCAGGGATAGGGATGCCACAGCGGGTCCAGCCACCTCTGCACCGTGTCCAGCATTCAAGATGCTAAAACATCCAAAGCCAATTCGGAAAGATAAAAATACAAACTAATCCCTCCAACGGCCTTTGGAGAGACTGCAAGGAAAGGGTCTGGACCCGGCAGGCGGGGATCATGTGGCCTGGAAATACAGTAAGTTTTTAAAGGGAAGAAAAGGCTCCATTATTCTCCCATTAAACTCTCCCCAGCTCTCCCCCTCTCTCCCTTCCCTCTGTCAGTCTTTCACTCGCTCACTGACTTCCCCCAGCCTCTCTGAAGACAGATCGTTCCCTTAATCACTCTGGAAAAGAACCCCAAGCCGATATAATATTATAATTAATTAATTCACTAAAAAGGTATTAAATTTCTTTTCCCCCCTGTGGATATTATCTGAATTCATTGACCTTTAGAAAAATCACCCTCTAATTGTAACCAGGTTCAAGTGCATTTCCAGCCTGTCCCTTTTACATTAATAATATCTTCCAGGACTCCACTATGCTGCTTAAATATTGTATAAATTTCACTGCCCCCTCAAAAAAGGAGAGAGAAAGGCACGAAATGAAAACTATGAGCTGATTAAACCAGCTCTGGAGTGTGGGGGAAAGAGGTAAAAGGACTCTACGGTGGCCTGGGAGATGGACAAACCCACAGCGGGACCCTGAAGGGCTTGGGATGAGGAATCCTATATCCCCAAGGTCCCTGCCATCCCCAGCTGGGAGGAAAACCCCAGGACTCCAGGACCAGGATACAGGGTGGCTCCCAGGCAGACCATACTTGGGAAAGCAGATTGCCAAGCACTTTGGGGTGCAGTTTGGTGGGAGACAGGGTCCCAGCATGTCCATGGTGGCCACTTTCGGGTGACTGCGGGGCACAAAGAACACAAGAGGACAAGAGGTTTCTAAACACTGAGACAAACGGGGCACTGCTTGTCTCAGCCTGCACCTCCCTGGGGTCCCAGCACCACCATGGGCCCCGGGACTGCTGCTCCCTGGGTTTCTGTTGCTATAGCCACTGCTCTTTCCATTCCAGGTGTCTGCTGTCCCCCTTTTCTGGTTGCAGGAACAGAGCTCCACCGCTCTGATATCAGGAAGACCATGCTTGAACAACAAGCCAGCCAGCAATTGCTCCAGCATCCGGCACTGTAAATTTAGCGTCAGGCATGGAAAATCCAGCTGGGCGGCTGCTGTCAAGCCTATCGGGTATCCCGGGCCAAAGCTCTCCCTGGCAGAAGTCCCAGCCCTGCCAGGGCCAGCGGAGTGGGGCCATTTGGCTCTGGCAGAGACTTGGGGGTGCAAATTCCTGCTGCTTTACTCACCTCTCGGGAGGCAGAGCTCAGCCTCTCCCAGCACCCCAGCTTGACTTGGCCAAATCTGACACACGGGGCCGTGCACAGCCACCTGGGGTATTGCTCCATGAGGCTCAAGCCTGGGGAATTTGCACCCCATGTGGAAGGGGCTGCTCTGCCATCTGCTCTGCACGAGCTGCCACCTGCACCACTGGGCTCAGCAGCAAGGGCCAGGTCACCTCCCTGTGTCAGCCTTCGCACCCTCATCTGGGTGGTGGAAAAACTGAGGCACGGACCTCTTCCTCTATGTCCTTCTCTGTGAGGGAGTGGCTTTCTACCTCCACCTCATTTTCCTCTTTTCAGGGCTTTTTTCCAGCACATCTCTACCCCTCTTCACAACCAGCAAGTCACCATCCTTCAGCCCCAGCTCTCCCGGCCCTTTGGTTTACAGCACACAGCCACTCCTGCCGAGGCACCAGGAATCCTAACAGCCATTAAACTGTCTGCAAGGGCTCCAAGAGTCCAAAGGGCTCCCCAACCCCATAGCTTTAAAAAGCTGCTGATGGAAAAACAACAGGCCAAATGCATCCAGGGAGTAACCCTTCCGAGCCAGGGACTCACCCAGGGACCAGCCTAGCCCCTTCTCTTTGGAAGCAATTTCTGGACAGGCATCAGAGGTTTTCCAGTCTCTCCCTCTTTATTACATGCAAAGATTTACTTGCGAAGAGCTGCTTTGGTTTCTCAAAGCCAAGGCGGCCGTGCTGCCTATTCCTCCACCTGAAAAAGCCATCCCTTCCTCCTGACCTCATCTCAACCGTTGCCACAACAACCCCCGGTGACGTCACCAGCGGAGGATTAGGGCTTCAGGTGGGGAAGGAGCAGCAGGACTAGCCAAAGTGCTCAAACCACAGAAGGAGCTTGGCAAGAGCCAGAGAGGAAATGAAGGGAGATGGGGGGAGAAGGAAAACTCAGCAACAGCCCAGCACCGAGGCAGGGGATGGCTTCCAGATTGCACACCGGGGATGCAACGGAGCCATGCAGGGATGCCTTGGGCCCAGAGAGCCCAAGGTTTGGGGTGGAGCCGAGGAAACCCCTTTAGCCATCTCCCACTCCTCTTGCTGCCTCTGCACTGCTCCTCTGCTCCGGTCTCTGGGGAAGAGCTGCCTTGCTCAGGTGAGCATCTTGCTCCAGAGGTGCCAAGGGCTGGGCTGGCTTGTGCTCATTCCTTCTTGCTGCAGGAACAAGCCCATCTTCTGTTTTATTTAAGGTGTTTTTTTTTTCCACTCCCCAAGAAAACCTTTTGTAGAAAATTCTCTGGGACTTGAGAAACAACTTGCCAACAGCATTTGTGAGGGGGATTGGAGATGTCTATACAGTGGTACCTAAAAGATGGTGCTGGGGAAGTCACAGCTCTCTTTATGCAGATCTGTTTTCAGGCAAGTCCAGTCTAACAATAAAACAACAGAACCAAACCCAGCCCCAACACCTTTCACATGGAGCAGCCCAAGGGGACACAGCTGCATCCTCCCGGAGAGCGTGGTACCCACAGCTCAGCCTCCTGGCACTGCACATCAGAGGGTTTCAAACCTGTCCCAGCTGGGTGCTTGCCCCATGGCTTGTCACCGCCAGCTCGCACAGCCCCTGCCTGCAGCTCCTCTGCTCTCCTCTAGCCCAGTTCATCCTCAGCCTCTTCCAGGGACTCTTCCTTCCCCAGCTTTTACTGGCACTTTGATAGAATCACAAAATGGTTTGGGTTGGAAGGGACCTTAAAGATCCGCTCCCCCTGTGATGGGCAGGGACACCTCCCACCAGACCAGGTTGCTCCAAGCCCCGTCCAACCTGGCCTTGAACACCTCCAGGGATGGGGCAGCCACAGCTTCTCTGGCCAACCTGGGCCAGGGTCTCACCACCCTCACAGTCAAGAATTTCTTCCTGAGATCTCATCTAAATCTCCCCTCTTCCAGTTTGAAGCCATCACCCCCCATCCTATCACTTCATGTCCTTGCAAAAAGTCCCTCTCCAGCTTTCTTGTAGGCCCCCTTCAGATACTGGAAAGCTGCTATAAGGTCTCCCTGGAGTCTTCTCTTCTCCAGGCTGAATTTATGCATAAGGACATTAAAACCCCAGCAAGCTGGTTTGTCAGAGGTGCTGAGCACAGGGCCTGCAGAGAGCAGCAGCTGCTCAGCACCTCCACCTGCCAGCCGGGTTGTTTTTAACCATTCTGGGTTTACTAAACCTAACTCAAATAGGGAGATGGGGCAGTGGCCCTGGCAAGGGGATGCCGGCCGCAGGCTGAGACCACAAGTGGGAGACACTCTTGCTTACAGAGGGCATCAGCCCCAGTACAAGGCTCTGAGTTAAGGTCGGACTCGATGATCTTAAAGGTCTTTTCCAACCTAAGTCATTCTAGGAGGTCTCGGGGACCGGCAAACCCCAGCATCAGCTACCAGGGAGAGCTGCGTTTTGTACAGTGTGGTTCCTACCTCCCGAAGCTGGAGCCCCAAGAGGCAGCGGTGCCACGAGCAGCGCGGCTGGGTTCACTCCGCTCCCTGCCGGCGAGTCCCGGGCACCGGCGGTACCCGGGGATGCTCGTCCTCGGCCGGGCCGGCTCCCCCGCCGGAGCCCCGGGTTCTCCGGCAACCTTCTGGCTCTCTCTTGTGGCTGCTCAGCCCCGGTGCAGCCTCGCTGCTCCCGCCCCGCAACCCAAACCCTCCCGGAGCCCGCGGAGACACACGGCTGTCCCTGGGTGTCCCGTCCACGCAGGACACGTCCGACGCCTCCACCCCGCTTCGTACCCTCCTGCCTCCTCCCCCCAAAAAAAGAAAAGCCACAACGTTGCGGGGGGGCAGCGGGGAAAAAGTCCCACAGGCTGCGTGAGGCCAGCGGTGCCACCGAGAGACCGTGTCACGAGTGGGGGTGGGGGGACACACGACACGGGACGGGACAGAGGTGAGGAGTCCCCCCAGAGCGCAGCACTCCAAATCGCCCCGGTGCAATGGCAAAGGGGCTGCCCCAGGAGCAACGGTGACCTGCCACCCGGTCCCCGTCCCCATCCCCTTGCTGTCTGTCTGTCTGTCTGTCCCTCCCTCCCTCCCTCCCTCCCAGCAGAGCCCGGCCACAGCTCGTCACACCCACCGCAGCCCCAGCCAGCACTCCTTCCTTTTTATATCCCACTTGGAGCCTTGACACCGATTTTTTTTATTTTTTCCGTGGGTGGCTCACAGACTGTAATTAAGAGCCCTTCTCTCCCGCCTGCCCCAGCTCCCGTCTCCAGCAGCTGCTGTTTAAGCAAAGGAAACCCCCTTTCGTCCTCTCTCTCCTTTATAATTTTTTTTTTTTCCTCCCTTCTGAACATAAAGGGATGACAGTGCTCCAAGCCAGGGTCTTTTGCATTTCTGAGTTGGTTCTGTTAATTGGAAGGAGGGTTAAGAATCTGCAAGGTCGTTTCAATCTACATCTGACCTTCAGAGTAATCCTCTATGCCAACACCAGAGCATGTCATTAAAATGAGGCCCTCTACCATATCCCGGCATCCCTTTATTCTCTCCTTGTGCACATTAATTGCTCATAAGTTGATTTGATCTCCCTATTCTGCAAGAAGTAAATTGCCCTCTTATTTCGCCATTTTCATCCTGTTTTCTTAATTAGGCCCTTAAAAATCTCTAGGGCCTCAGCCGGGCCGCAGGCCTCATCCTGGGAATAAATTTTGATCTCAGCCTGATAAAGAGTGAGCAAACCCGGAGATTGAACAATGTCATTCTCCCCCCTCCCTCCCCTCCGTGCTATTCTCTTGACATGAAAAGGCTATCAGTTTTTCTCTGTGTTAATATAGGAAATAATTCACACTTCAGGCGTTGTTCTCTATTTAGTGTTCACACTCCCCAGATAAATCAAATCAGGAAAATTTTTTTATTTTTTTTAAGTGTCTGAAACTACTTACTCTTTCTCTCCCCCCAGCTTCCTCGCTCTCTTTTTTCCCCTCCTTCTTCTTTTAATAAAGTTTCCAAGATTAGCCCCTGTGATTTTCCATCCTAAGAAGTCTATTTTAAGGTGGATTTTTTTTTTTTTTCCTTGTGTGTATTTAACACCACCACGGAGGGGAGCAGGGGGCGGCAGGAACCTGGCACATGGCTCCGCACGCTGCGGGGCACAGACCGGGTCTGGAAACATGGCGTGTGATGAATTTTGCCAGACAGGGTCTCAGCCAGGAGACTTTGCAAGCATGTTTGTCCCCTTGCTTAAGCTGGGCAGGAGGGTCCCCAGCCTACAGCAAGTTTACAAAGAGGAGGTGGGAATACCCTGCCCCAAAGTCTGCCTCTACCGGGGGTCTGAGCCCCCAGAGGGGTTTTGCAGCACCCAGGGGT
The DNA here is from genome assembly GCA_008921705.1 of Burhinus oedicnemus. Lineage (NCBI taxonomy): Eukaryota > Metazoa > Chordata > Aves > Charadriiformes > Burhinidae > Burhinus > Burhinus oedicnemus. The sequence continues at coordinate 63,970 of VFFE01007207.1, forward strand.
GATGCTAAGCCAGCCCCAGCAGCGAGGAGGGGACAGAAAAGCCCCCACACAGCCCCATACCTGCTCCAGGTGCCACCCAACAGGCAGGAAACACACCTGAGCTCCTGGGAACGGCTCCACCATCGCTCTCGCCCAGCACAGACCAGGACAGCCACCACAAACCTGCCCCACTCCTGGCACCATGCTCAGCCCCAGGGACACAGCTCCTTCCAGCTCTGCTCTCTGGGGCCTTGTGACTATTATTAATTAAGGGGCCAAGCCTGGTTCCAATTAAGCAATCAGCAGATGGGTCAACAACTCACAAGTCCCAGCTGGGCTCAGCACCGGGAGCTGGGGATCTCCTCGAAGCACCTGGCTGCAGGGCTGGCACCCCTCTGGAGGGACCCTAAAAACCCCAAACTGCCCTGGGACCGGTGGAATGAGAGGGACAGCAGTGCTTTTGCCCTCCAACTGAGCCAGGCTTTCCTGAAAAAAAAAAACCCAACCCACCAGCCCCCAAGCAGCCCCCCAAATCCAGGGCAGTTCCCCTGCGAGACAGGGATGCTGCTGTAGCCCAACCTTCGGGCACAGCCGTGGCATCGCTGGGTGAAAGCGGCTCTGGGTGCTTTCAGCACCCTGACCCTCCCTCCTCCGGGACGAGAAGAAACAGCTCATGCTGCAACACTCCGAGATGTTGTAAATAAATATATTTTAATGATTCTTCTTCCATTCCAGTTCATTCTTTTATACATTTATTTATAAAACAGTAGTAAAATTTTTTAATCAGAGCACAGTGCATTAAAAATAGAAAAGAAAAATAAAACAAACAAAACCCCCAAAAGATTAAAAAAAAAAAATCCACAACTGTTTACTCACGGCCGGGGGAGACGCGACGTCTCTCGCTGAGCAGCGGACGGTCCTCTGCCCGCTGATGCCAGGAGTGGGGCGCAGAGCGGGCACACGCCCCAGCCAGCCCCGCACGTGCTGTGTAGCACCAGCGAGGGCTCAGCACAACCACCTTATAGCCACGATAATCCTAAGCGACCAGGGGCTTCATACGCCTGCCCTGAAGCGCCCGTGCAGACCCTCAGGTGTCTGCAGATCCACAGATCACCCACGTCTATACGTACTCAGCACAGCGTATGGGGTGCCGCCGCCCTGCCAGGGGGGATTATTCTCTTTACAGGCACTAACGGCAGTGTGTCAAGGATGCCAAGGCCTCCCGTGAACACACAGTCCCAAACCCGCAGAGCCCAGTGCCCCTCGTCTGGTGCCCCGACGTCCCCTCCATTCCCTTCCCTACATCCCTGCAGGGCAGTGGCCAGACCCTGCCCTGCACCAGCGCTCCAGGACACTCCATGTCCTCTCTCTTCCTTTCCCCCTCTCCTCCCCACCTTCTGCACTTTCCCACACCGTCACATCCAACAGGCACCTCTCCGGGGGGCCACTGGGACTGTCCTCTACCTCGCAATCCCAAATCCAGAGCAAGCTTGTCCCTCCTTTGCTGGGCTGACCCTTGCGGTCCCAACCCCGTGACATCCCCCATCCTTGGTCCAGGATGGGGTGCACCCAGTGACTCCCATCCCCACGCGGGGTCCCACCCATCCAGCCACAGCTCCCACGGCCCCGGGGGGGTGATGCTGGGCTATAGTGCAGGACTGCAAAGGGGTCTTCTCTCCCTGAAAAGAATTCATGTCGTATTTTCCCTGTGAACAGCGTCCCCCTTCCCTGCCCAGCTCCCTCCCTGCTGACGGCCAGGCTGAGGAGGCAGAGGATGGCGCAGAGCCCAAAGCAGCTCCCTGACGCCAAGCCATCCTGGCTGGGGAATGAGCTGGTGATGCTGGGAAAAGAAATAAATCCCGAGAGGCAAAGGCAGAGAGCGGCAGCTCAGGTTTGGCATCGGTACGAACCACCTCCTGGTCCCCAGCCTGGACCTCCAAGGCCAGATGTGGGGCAGCACATCTGCTTTTAACAAGTATCCCCAAAAAAAAGTGTAAAAACCCTTCATCCTTCCACCCGAAGAGCTGAGGCTTGGCATTGCAGAGCACAGGCACCTCTGCGGGGATGTCTTGAGGGAGGCTGAAGGTCACCCAGCACCATGCAGCCCTTGTCCAGAGGCCAGTGAGGTTTTGGGGTGGTGGATGCTGCCAAACCCCGAGGGAAGATCCCCCCGCAAGGTGGGGGTCACAGCAGGGGGTTGACTGAGCATCAAACACCCTGTCCCGGCCATTTTGGAATCCCTCAGTGTTGACTTGAATTTGTAGTCTCGGACCCAGCTCACTCGGACAGCACCCCCGGTGCCCTGTGAATTAACTTGCTCCAATTAACATCTCTTCTCCCTCTGGTCCTGCAACCCAGAGAAGCAGCGGGCACTTCGAGGAAGGAGGAACTGTGAAGGACTTGGCACTGTGAAGCATCCGCAGGGCTTGGAGGCCACCACTGGGGAAGACTCCTTGGGGATGTGGGCTCCCGGAGCGAGGCAGCAAGGAGGCAGCAAGCCAGACAAAAAGTTCTGAGCATCATCCCTCTCCTCCCAGGGACTCGAAGGCTCCTGCCTGCTCCAGCTCCGAGCCAGCACCCTAGGGAAGGGGTTCGGTCTGGGATGGTTTTGCTGAAAGGCAAAGCAGCTGAGATCACACTCCCGGGCTGGGGAATCTGCAGTCAGGCCAACGCCACGGCAAGCCAAGAAGGTCCGCTCCAGCTCCTGGCAAAAAAAAGCTTGCGAAAGACACGGCGGTACCCGGCGAGCCTTGATCCGAGACCCTCGTTGCATAGAGAAAAGGTACTCCTACGTAGATTCAAGTGCGCGGCAGGACGGGCTCCTCCTGTGAGAAGAGTGCCCTGTAACTTCACTAACCAAACTTGAAGGTCCAGTCCTCGCCCCCAGCGTCGGCGCAGCTCCTCGTCACAGCATGTCTGCATCCTCCATGCTGAAGCTGCTCCGGCGACTGCTGGCCTTGGAGGCCTCTGGGGACATGGCTGAGAACAAGGGGTCGGAGGCCAGGGGCAGCATGGTGTCCTGCATCAGCATCAAGTCCAGCTCCTTCTTGGATAGGGATGGGAAAGAAGCACTGTGGCCGGGCTCCAGGCTGTCCGGGAAGCCCCGGGAGCCATCATCGAAGCTCAGGCTGTGGGTAAAGTCCAGCTGGTGGTAGGGAGACTGGGGTGGTGGAGGCAGCCCTGGCTGCGGCTGCGGTTCGGGGTCCGGGGGTGGCAGCAGTGGCTCCAGAGTCCCCTCATCCCCACCGGCTTCTTGCTTGACCACCTGCTGAGCCAGCTCGGCCACGTTGACACCCGAGGGTGAGGAGGTGGGCAGCCCGTGGACACGTGCCTGCATCTCCAGCTCCTGCCAATAGAGCACAGGTCTTTGGTGGGGACATCGCGCATGGGGACACTGCACATGGGCATCCACGGAGGTGGCTAGGACAGAAGGACTGAGAAGCTCACAGTGAAGGAGCCCACGGAAAAGGTGAAGGATGGAAAATGGTGACCCATGCAAAACTCAACAACACTCGCTGTGGTGACCTGAACCTCAGATGTCTGGTTTGTCCAAAGACTTTGTTCCTGGTGACTCGACAGCCGTGAGAGGGAGGAGAGCCCCTGCCCATCCCCTCAGCAGGGCAGGAATGAGCTGCTCATGGGGCTGGAGCAGAGCGGAGGGAGGGAAGAGCACAGGGAAGCTCACCTGGATGCGGAGCAGCAGCTGCTTATTCGTCATCTCCAGACGCCGTGAGTGATTCTCCAGGTCTCGTGACCTCTGCAAGTCCTTCTGCATCCTCTTGATGTAGTCCACAGATGCCTTCAGGATTGTCCCTTTGTTCCAGCGCACGTCCCTGCGGTGCAGGATGGAAAGAGATTGCCACCTGCATGCCAGCAATGTGTCCCCTCACCCCTGCTCCACCAAAAAGCCCCTCTGCAAGTATTGCCTGCCCTGGGGCCAAGCGTCGAGCAAACCCACGAGACCCGCAGTTATCCCAGCCCCACAGAAACCACTGATACGTACAGGTCATTGGCCTTGGGGATCAGCATCCCCAACTCTTTGATGCGGTCGTTGATGTTAAACCTTCGCCGTCTCTCGACTGCAGGGCGAGAAGAGAGGGAAGGAGGTAAGGAGGCAGCAGAAGCAGCTTGATGTCCCACAGCCCCCACCGGCCACGCTGCTGGTCCCAGCTCGCAGGGCTGGGAACCACCATCTTGCCCCGGCCACACCCCCTAGAGTCAGGGAGCTCAGGATGAGAAACCTCTGGGGCCAACCCTTTGGCACCCCGCTCTCGTCCATCACCCTGGCTGGTCTGACCTTCCCCCAGTGCTAACGAGAAGGACAACAGGGTCTCTCCTGCACGGTGGGCATTTTGCAGAGCTGGGAAAGAGGGGAGCCATGGCAGGGGGCTGCGGGGGTATTTCCTGAGGGTGAGGTGGGATGGGAAGGGGGACCTGGCTTGGAGAGAGGGGGGACGAGGATGAAGAGTGATGGGGAAAGGGCTGTGGGGTTGGGAGAGGGAAAGGCATGCCACCCATGGGCAGCCAGCGCCAAACTCACTCAGGTTGTGATTGTCTTTCTTCTGGCGCTCTTTTGCCAAGGCTCGGCTCTCGGCATCTGCAACGGAGACCCACAATGTCACCCACAGGGGACGAGGCTGCAGTCTCGCCCCATGAGCATCCCAAGCTGGCATCAGAGCACCCCAGCATCCTCCAGAGCCGCCCTCCCCACCCGTGGGGACAGGGCAGCCCCAGCCAGCTTTGGTGCTCGCCATCACCACCGGCTCCCTGCCAGCTCCAGGGCCGGGGACATACCTGTCAGCTCTCTCTTCTGGGTGAGGTCGGCAGGGCAGGAGCTGCTGGTGACACCTACGAGAGAGGCCGTCACCTGGGGGTCCCCGCTATAGACATTCATGTGACTGCTGGACATCGGCAGCTGAAAACCAGAGGGACAGGCGGGTTAGCTCCATCCGGGGCTGCGGGACCGGGGTTCAAGCCCAGCTGCTTGGCCTCTGGGATGCGAGTGCGTAGCCCAGGCAGGTGTAATTGTCTTCCTGGGCCCTTAAAACAGCTATAATCAGAGCAGCAAAGAAAACAGGACTTCAAAGGGCGCAGCTGATCCCCTCCCACAGCCAGCATCTAAAATAGGGCAGATGAATCACATCCGAGAAGGGCTCGGCAGGATGAATCCCACTGGGAGGCACAAGCTGCCATATGGATCTGACCCGGGAGACAGTGCCGCTCCAAGCAAGCTTCTGGCTGGGAAACCTCTCCCGGCACCAACGTGCCCCCACGCTGCAGCGGACGCTTGGTCCCTCCCCACACCCCTCTCCCATCTCTCCAGCTTTTCATAAGTGTTCCCAACTGTCATTAAAGAGGAAAAGAAGCTGAAGAACTGGCTCTTGCAGAAGGACAGGTCCCCTTGGGGCCACTTCTGTCCCTGCAAGCATGGGGCTGTGGGACCCCCAGGCCACCCTCCCTCCCGCAGCCCCGGGTCTGATCTCTTCCTAACACGCATCAGAGACTCACTGTGTTGGGCATGTGGACTTCAGGGTTCATATAGCCCAAAACGTCATCCAGGCGCATGATGTCATCGATGACCTCATCAAACTGAAAGGGAAAGGTGTAAGACGCTGATGGGCTTCTTCACCCTTTCCAGCACCTTTGCCTCCCCCAGCAGCCCGGTGGCACCTCCTCACCTCACGCTCAGGGTTGGAGCCAATGTTGAGCATGGCCATGGGGCTGTTGGGCGCACTGTTGCCCGCCGAGGAGGACACGACATGGCTGGGTCGGACACCAGGGGACGCGGCGGGGGGCGGCTTGGGAGAGTGGCTGACAGGGCTGACATGGGCAGCAAACTTGTTCCCATAGGTTTCAGAGAGATAAGCCTGAACCTTCTTGTCCCGCGACTTCTGCAGGTGGTACGTGGTGGGGTTCTCCAGGTAGGACTGAACCTGCAAGGAGACAAACCATCAGGGATCTCCCACACCCCCTCAGCCCTGGGGCAGGGGGGACAGTCCCAGCACTGTACCTTGAGGACCTCTCCAGGCACGGGCGGTGGGGACTGGTAGTGGACGGGGGTGTTGATGGCCGGGGTGGAGGCCACCGGCATCCGCTGCTGCTGCATGTAGTTCATCATCATCTGCTGCTGCATGCGCTCCCTCTCGGCCTCCTGCTGCGCTTGCTGCTTCATCAGCTCCATCCGCAGGCCAATGCGGGACGCCATGGTGCACCGGAGTGGTAGGACGTGGGCGCCCACCAGGCACGGAGGTGACCCTGAGAGGAGGACACAGCCCATCAGCAACAGCCTATTTTGCAACAAGGAAACTGAGGCACGGGGAGGGAGCAGACATCCTGGAGCACCCATACCAGCTGGTGACTAAGCCAGGACGATCGCCCTAACGCCAGGTGGACGGGTCTGTCCTCCTGCCGCAGCTCCCCGCCATGCCACCGCTCTCCCTGAGGACAGCCAGGACACCCCGGGAGGGGGTGGAACAGGGTGGGCGGGGAGCAGCTGGGACCCCGTGCCCAGCAAGCATGGACTCACGTATCGCCGGGATCAGCTGGAGCGTGCTTTGAGCCACCAACTTCCGAAACACCGGAGCAAAGCAAGAAGGACCGGCAAAAACCAGAGCCCGGAGCGGAGCAAAAGGGAAAGAGAAAGCAAGGGAAGAGCAGGAAGAAAAGGCCGGTGGGTGCCAGGAGCCGGAGGCAGGGTTTAACCCCCAGCCCGGCTGTCCCGAAACCTCAGCTCTGGCGCGGGACGAACAACGCAGCTTCTGTGCGGGGCCGGCACGCGAGCGCGGAGGCGGGGGAAGGCGTGCGAGGCCCCCGCACCACACAGACCGGCCCTTGTTCCCCCGTACAAAGGGGACAGCGGCCCATGGAAGGGGGGAGAGGATGCCGGGGCGAGGGGAGCTGCCCTACCCGGGCTCTCTGAGGCATGACAATGGCTTTCCACGGCGCTGGTTTCCCACGCGGGGCTGGGATGGGGATGCAGGAGACGTGCAGGATGGGGGTCTGGACCACAGCATCCGCAAGGCGGGAGGGAAAGCAGAGCGCAGGACCCAAAGCAAATGCTGCCAGGGGAACAGACAGGAACCAAACACCCCAGGTTTGCTCTGCGGCGGCGTAACCAGACAAATCTGGAGGGTTTTGCTATTTAAATACAATGCGTAATTGCAGACAAAGGGGCCACGGTGGGTACAACACATCGGGGTTTCGGCGAGGCATGATACACAGTACCACGCAATATCCTAAGGGGGAAATTAAATCAAGCCAGCATGGACAGAAATACGATTACATGGATCAAGAGCCAGCTATTGAACGGCAAGAGAAAGGTAATTAATTAGACATGGTGGCCCATCTAAAGGGGGATGGGAGAAGAGGAGCCTGGGACAGTTATCAATCGGAGCTTCGCTAAGACAGCTACTGCAAACGGCCTTAGAGGAGGACACAGGGGGATGATGTTTGAGACGAGGAACAGCAGAGCCCTGGAAAAGGACCCAGGAACACCGGGGACAGCCTGCAGCGGATGAAACACGGCTGGATAAACCACAGCTGATACACATGGGGGATGTAATAACCCCCAAATTGTAATAACCCCAAATATTAAGGGCAGGGTGAGAGGAAAAGCCTTCAAGAGCCGTGTGGAGATGGGATGAACCATCGTGGCGTGGAGGGACTGGCCGTGCTTTGCAAGCCCAGCTCATGCCGCACAGCCAGGGCAGGGACAGGGTTAGGCACCAGGACACCACAAGACACACATTTTTGAGGGGCTTCTAGCACCGGGGGAGAGCGGGAAAGGGATTTCAAGCCGTGCATGGGAAACTTTGTGGTCAGCCCTCGTGTTTGCACACAAGCAGCTACTGTGGCCCTACAAAGCACCACGAGCAGCAGCAGGGCTGAACACATCCCGTGGCCAGCTGCACAGGGACCCCGGCTTGACGGGGTGGGGGGGACACGATGAGGAGAAGGAAGCAGGAATGCCCGGCACCTCTGGTGCTGGGGAAATCCGGTGTTAAGGGCTGCCCCGCTGCAGAGCTGGGGTGGATCCGGGCTCTTCTCAAGAAGGGCAGCCGGTATGTGGGGGAAGGAGGGTGTCATGTGAAGCGTGCCAAGGCGTAGCCACCCATGGCATGCCACCCGCTCACCGCCGCCGGCCCTGGTCCCACTGCCCTGCCTGGCTGCAGGACCCCCCTGGCTGCCCCCTTATAGGAAAGGGGGGCAGGGGGAGCCGAAAGCACTGCCCTCTCCCCCAGGAAACTCCCAAGAAGGGGAGCTGCTGAGGGTGAGGATGGGGAAGGGTGGCCAGCACTGGGCCCGATAAGGAGAGAGGGGAAATGAGGTCAGGTTTAAAATAACCCGCTTGGTTCTGCTTGGCTTCCCCCCCACCCCCCGAAACACCGAGCAGCTTCTGCTTTCGCTCTGACTCAGCCCCGGTGGGAGGGCGGCGGGTGGGAGGGAGGCAACTGGTGGTGGGAAAGGATGGGGACCCAGCCAGCATCACGGTGCAAGCACCCCACCCCGGGGGACACATCCCACACCACCATCCCTTGGTCCAGGGGGGATAAAAATAAAGCACGCAGGACAGCAGCTCCATCTGGGATGCCTGTTATTCCCGGGAAGGTGAAAGATGCTAGCACCCTGGGAAAAGCACACCCAGCGGCTTTCCTGCTGAGCCGGAGCCGTCCCGGTGCCAGAGGCAGCCCCAGCCTGGTCCCTGCCTGGAGGGGACCCTGGCGAGGGTCCGTCCGGTGCAGGGGCAGCAGTTTGCCGGGCTCTGAGCGGGCAGCACGGTGGGCCAGGGCATGCCCAGGCATTGGGTTTCCTGGTGGGTGCTGCCAGGGCACCTGCTGGAGCAATGTCCCCATCGGTCACGGAGAGGGAAAAGCAGGGGAGGGGAGGGAGGAAGGTGGTGGGAGGCCCAGGGTGGATGATGGAGCAACAGGAAGGGGATGGAGGGGGAGAAGAAGGGCTGAAGGGCAGGAAGGCAGGAGGGAGCAGGGAAAGGGTGGGCGGCCCCAGCAGCTCTCCACACCCCGACTCCACCTTTCCTGTCCAGAGAGCGGGACCGGCAGCGGGAGGGACACAGGGTGGGTTTTCCACACACCCTGGTGGGCCTTCGACCCCCTGCCACAGGGTGTGCTGCCTGTTGCCAACCATCAGCAGGAGAAGCTGTGGAGCCGGGCTGATCCTGATCCTGGCTGCAGCCCCCAGCTCCATGGAGGGGTCCAAAGCACCAGCTCGGGGTCGAGCCAGGAACGCAGGGAAAAGGGGCAGATTTCTCGATCAAAGTCTACCTGTGCTCCGAAAACCCCGCAACCCTGTCCTGCCTCCTTCGGGCGGGGGAAAAAAAGTGAATCCCACTTCACTGCAGGATCGCATCCTAAAGCCAGAGCAGCTCTTCGAGTGAAAACCTCCCCGGGGGCTGCAGACCTGTGGGCTCCATCAGCGCCTGGGACTGGCCAGGCACCAGCCGTACTCCACCACCACACACCAGACCCACCGCTGGGATGACGCGTGGAGCCGGAGCCAGGGAATTCAGCTCCCTTCAAAATATCTCCGCTGCTATTTAGCGACACGGTTATTTCTGGACCTTTCTTGCTTTTCCTCTGGGGGTGTTATTTCATCAAGAGCCCAACGTGCTGCCCCCACAGCAGGGTGGCACTTGGGAATGGCTCCAGCTGGATGATCCCTGGTGGCACCCAGAGCTGCCCTGACCCCAGCTCGTCCCCCCGCAGGACTTTGCATGGCCCCAAACTGTCCCCTCATCCCCGCGGGAGCCCAGTGGCACTGCGACCCAGGCTGCTGATGGAGTTTATAAAGCAATGGCCGTCAGCGCAGGGTTGGCTGCTCAGCAATTGCCGGTACTTTCTGGAGCGACACCGGGTCCTGCTCCGCCACACACGGGGCCGGGCTGCCACTGGAGCCACTGCAGAGAGCCAGCGTGGGACACCCAGTGCCACCCTGGAGGGACAAAACACCCGGAGCCACACCGCCATCCCCACACCCATGCGGCACCCCACCACCTCCTCCCCGAGAGTATCGCGGCGCCCAGGTGTGGGTTAGAAATAAAAGCTGCCGTGAGGCAGTTTCCAGATTTAGCCCCTGCAAAATACGGGATCGCGTTACCCTCCCTGGGCGGCCCACGGGGAAGCGGCACCCGCGTTGCCTGATCTGCCTGCAACGTACGGGCAGACATACACATACAGAGCAAGTGCACCGCATCCCCTGCCCACCTCCTGGAAAGCTGGAGGGAGAAGAGGGGAGAGCGATGTCCTGCTCAGCCCTGGAAACGGAGCCGAGACCCCCCCGAACTCATTGCACCAAGGAGCTGCCTGCCCAGCCCCGCTCCCTCGCATGTGTTTATTTCCCGGTCGATGGTGACCGTTTACGAGCGGAAAAATCAATCGGCAGCTTGAGGCGGGAGTGGGGACACCCGGGGAATGAGGGGAGCCGGGGCGGAGGCCGTGCCGCCCACCCACCTGCCGCTCTGGGCTGTTTCATTGATAACCAAGAGGGTGGCAAAAAGGAAAAGGAGAAAAAAGAAGTGAAAACAGCTTTGCTTCTTGCTACCGGCAGCAAGCACCCGCTGAGCCTTCCTTCCTCGTTTTTCGTTTTCAAATGCTGGGGGGGCGGAGGGGGGAGAGACGTAGAGGCGGCAGGCAAGGGAGCCCGGTGCACCCCAGCTCGGGCAGGGTGAAGCACCCACCGCCATTTCGGGGCAGGCAGCGGAGGTCCCCCTCTCACAGCCGGGAGCCCGGCGGTGTTTGCTCCGGACCAAGATCTGCTCGGACGGCACCGGGCTGCCATCCCTCCAGGCACCCGCAAAACCACCCCATAGGTGCCCGCAGCCCGGGGACGGGCTCCGCTGCCACCCGCTGTGTGGGGAAGAGGGACGACGGGGCAGGGGTTACCTGGGCACAGGACGGCGGGGCCCGGGTGGCCTCTGGGTGCCAGAGCCAGTGGGTCGCAGCTCCTCCGTGCTCCTCGCCGGGGCCAGCCCGGCTCCTGTGCCGGCCCCGCGTTTCCTCATTTTCAAGACCCTGCTTTTAATGTGGCAGCAGCCACGAAGGGTGCAGGCGGGGAGGAGGGGGGGGAAGTTGCAAAAAAAAAAACCCCAAACTCCAAACCTGCTTGTTTTTCTTACTGCAACACAGGAGTTACCAATCAAGCCGAGTAAAAAATGTGGCAAAAATAAATGCGGCCACTGCTGCCCGGCTCTCCAGGGTGCCCGAGCCCAGCCTGGGTCTGCCCCATCTCGTCCCCCTCGGGAGCCGCCAGCAGAGCGGCTGCAGTGCTGCCTGCAGTGACATCCCTGCCTGCAAATAGAGAGAGGGACAAAAGCTGTCCCTTGTCCCTCCAGGGAATGTGGCACACAGGGATCCCTCACCCTCCATATGCCTGGAGCGGGTGCAGAGCAAGCACCAGCATTACGCAGCCGAATCCGACCCCGCACGCTGCCGGGCAGCACACGGGGTCCCTCCGGCACCCACAGCTGGTCCCCACCAGGATGGCGATGCCAGTGCTGGCTGGCACCAACCAGGATGGTGATGGCACAGCCAGGGGATGACAAGGATGCCTGTGTGATGCCCCACGTAGCTGGCACGGTGCTGGGGACCCCCACTCCCACCACCCCCGTTGTGCAAAGCCACTTTGCACCATCTCCCCTTTGCACCCGTGCTGGCTGTGCCACTGTCCCACAAGGGCACCGCAACACCTCCCCGCACATCCCGAGTGGATTGAGCTACCCTGCTCCCCCGCCGGGGAAGCCCCCCTGGGGCCGGACCAGCGAGCCGCTGCCGTGCCACCCTGCCAGCAACGCGGCTGGCACTCATCCGCTCCCACACAGCTGGGACCCATGGCCTCTCCCTCAAGGCACTTGCCCTGACTTGGCAAGGCTATCGCAGGGGTGATTTATGCCGTGCCAGCATACCCACCGTGTTGGGGGTCAGGTAACACCAGCACCCAGCGGGAGGAAGGACCCCTTCATCTTCCTCGACACACAGAGGAGTGCGGTGCCACAGCTGGCAGCCCCAGAAATGAATGGGCAGTGGGACAGGTCCCACCTGGGGTATTAGGACGGGATTCCTCACCACATGGGTGGCCAAACCCTGGCAGTGGAGCAACCTCCATCCTTGAAGACCCCAATCTAACATCAACGTTGGCCATGCTTGGGGCCGGACCAGAGGGTACAGAGGTGACATCCAGCCTATGCCCCTCTGGGATGAGGATGGGGTGGTGGGAAAAGGGGTGGGGGGGGCAATGGCCCCGTTTCCAACCCCAGAGAGCAACAGTGCCCTCCCCGTCACCCACCCAGCAGGCAGGAGATGGGTCGGGCACGTGGATGGCCAGAGCCACCCCAGCCCCGTCCGGGGGCACCTTCCTCACGCAGCGAGCACGCAGCCCTGAAAGGGAGAAGTAGAAGGTGGAGGGACTTGGCAAATAAAAGCCGGGGTCAGTTGACAACACCAGCGAGAGACTGAGTCACTGGGACTGTTTTTAGCCCCGGCATCCCAGAAACGTGGACCGCGGCGTTGTTAGCAGGCGCTTGGGTCAGAGGCCAAATGTTTTCCCTTCCATGCATTAAATACCGCTCCTGGAAGCAGCCCAGGTATCCAGCACAGTAAAAACATTAACGCAAATCTTGTATGACAGAAGGACCCCGGCTAAAGTGGTCCCCAAACTCTCCAGGTAAGGTTGCCTTGCCAGGGAGGTGTCAGGGACCCAGTGGAGGGAAAAGCATCAGTCCCTGGGTATCAAGAGCCAGGGCTGAATGTCCCTTGTCATGGTGTCACCCCCAGGGCAGAATAAATGGGGTCCATAAAAAAGCCCCCTGGTTCTGGTGGTGCCAAGGTATATCCATGAGAGCACATCTGTGCGTGGCAGCCTTGCTGCAATGTCTCGCCCTCACCCCAAAAAGCCTATTCCTCACCCCAAAAAGCCCCTCTGCCCAGCGTGGCACAGCTGGGGGACAGCACACATGCCACCACCCCAGCTGGGCACGGCAGGTGGAGGATGGCAACCCTGGGCCAGATCTGGGTGCAGCCCCAGGAGCAGGGCTGGGGGAGGCAGGGCGACCTCTGGGACACCACCATGGTGGGACTGGATACCGGCTCCACAGTTGCTCCAAAGCGGAGCAAAAGCCCTTCCCGCAGGGTGGTTGGCGCAGTGCAGGAGCCCTGATTGAAACATCACTGTCCGACTGACCGCCCGGGGAATTCACAGCCCGCCAGCACAAACAGCCCGAGCCGACAAGTTCCTGCCCTCCCCTCCCACCCCCCGTCCAACAGCGGCAATTAAAAATAAAAGTGTTAACAGGCAGAAGGACGTTCCTTGGGTGAGGACGAGCCAACGGCAGCGCAGCGGCCGGGGACGTGCTGCGGCCGCAGCCCGGCACCACCCCAGGCTGAGTGATTAATCAGCCCCGTATCGTGTCCGCCTTTCAGCGGGGAGGCGAGAAGAGGAGCGGGGTGACCTTGGAGGGGCCTCAGCTGCGCTGGCGGAGAAGGACGCACGGCCGCACCATGTCTCGCTCACCTCGGCAAAGGTCGCATGCTCCCAAGTGCGCGGGAGAGAGCCGGGAGACAGGGCACCACACGCAACCCGCAGTCAAAGAGCAAACCTCGTCCTGCTCCAACGTGGGCTGACTCCAAACAACTTGGGTGTTGGTGTTTTTTTTAAATAACTGCGTAAACGACCAATAAGGGGAACAGGCAGGACAGCATCATCCCCGGCCCCCAGCTTGGTACCAGCAAGACAGATGCCATGCACCACGGCGCTGGGATTTAGAGTCACCTCATGCCTCAAAATCCTAGAAACCACCCCGGAAAGTGGGGATGCTCTGCAAAACCAGCCCTTGAGATCCATGCGCCCCAAGTTCATGGTGCCACTTGCCGCAAGCACAGCTCTCTGCTGCAGAAGGTACGAGGTGACAGCGGACGCCCCATGTCCCCCCTCCGGTGCCGCCCCCATCCCTCCTCCCTCCCTCCCTCCATGGCCCCGTGCTGCTGGAAGGAGGTAATATTTATAAATACACCATGTCCAGCCCCCAGCACCCAGCCAGGAGGCTTCTCAGAGGCGGGTTTCTTGTAACCGTACCGCAGCCGGCAGCCCCAGCGCCACGGCCACCCTGTCCATGGGAGCCGCAGCTGTTCCCCAGCCCCAAGAATAAACAAGTTGGGGACAGTCTGTGACTTACCCTCCCAAACAGCCCCGGGACTCTCCCCACCACCATCCCAGCCCCAGCAGCACCTCTTGTGCCCAAGGGAGCACCCAGCCATCACTGCTTACCCGCAGAGGAGAGGTTTCTCCTCTCCCCTCCTTTCCCCCCGGCTCAGCCCGGTGTTTTCCTGCTCCGTGAAGGTCAAACTCAGCTCTCGGGAGCCCCCGCTCCCAATCCAGCCCCTGCCCTGGCGCTTTGCCGGTGCAACCAGGTCAGGTCCTCGCTACGGCTGCTGCCGCCTCCCTGGCACGAGTTACACTGGTTTGAGCATGAAGGAGCCCAGAGGATTTTCCCACCAGCCTGGGCTTTCTCCAAGCGAGATCTTCACCCGCCCTGAGTCTGGAGCAGTACCCGAGCAGCGGTGGCGGGGCTGGGGCTAAGCATGGCACCCACCCTGCTGCAGATAAGGTGGGAGCTGCAGCCAGCACTGAGCCCGCTGGTACCCGACCTCCCCTCCTCCCGTGGGATTTGCAAGCCGGGAGCGAGGAAACACTCCCTGCGTGCCAGGCGGCTGCACACCCCGCTCCGCCAGCCTGACCCAGCCACAGCCCCCTCCTCATTTCCTTCTAAAAATTCCCCAGCCCATGCGATTCCCCCAAAATCTCAAGGAAACAGCCTGGGCGAAAGCCAGAGCTGCTGCCCTCGCTTGTCCCTAGGGTTCCAAAAAGTCCCCTGCCCACCCCCAAGCTCATTGCTAGCCATTGCCACCAAGATGTCCCAGCCCAGACTCTGCTCTGGGGAGCACCCACAGCCCCTCTGCTTGCTCCCGATGTGATGCAGGTGGATCCGAAGGTGCCCAGGTCGGGTGCCCCCTTGGCCCCTGCTGATTTTGGCACCTGGGTGCTGCCGCAGCAGCTGCGCAAACTGTGCTGGAGGTTCGGCCGCGCGCTGAAAGGAGAATTTACAACCGAAGCAGAGTCCCCAAATAACGTCGAGCCGAGCGGAGGGGAAGGGGCTGAGCCGGGTCACGGTGATGGGAAACCTTTGGCTTCGCAACTGTTTATATGAGAAGTAAATCACTTTCATTAATAGCATGCATGAATGGGAAGGAAAAAGAGGAATGTAACCGGCAGGGAAGGATGTTGCCTGGGCGTTTCAGGTTTATCCGGAAAGAAAGTTGCTCCAATTTAACTAAAGGAGGGGATTTAAGCAGACAGCAGAGTGTGGGACGTTTGTTTGGAGTTGAATGCACTTGTACGAAGGGTGACAAAACCCCAGGAGCGATTCTTAGAGGATTTGTTAAAAATAAGATAGCACAGCCTCCTTGCAAAGACTGTAGGAACCACAGGGCCAGGGTGGGATGTGTCACCGAAAGACCTTGAATTCTCCCCAGGTGACCTCACCCAGGCAAACCCACCCATCACCCACTGCACATCCCCTGAGCCGCACCGCAGTGCTCACCTCCGTGCTCCCGCTCCCAGCCCCAGAGTGCCTACCTCCCCAAAATGCCTCCTGAACTGTCTGCCGCGCCTCCAGGGACGGAGCATCCCTCATTCCCCGGGGACAGTGCCAAGCTCTGCCTCCGTCCTATGGACCTAAGGCACAACACGAGCTCCCGGCAGCCAGGATCGGGCCCCACACCATCCTCCTGGGATGCATGCCCCCTGCCACCGTGGCACACTGAGCTGCTTCTGGCAAGACCCTTCCAGGCAGGCACCGTACAGCCCTGCTCACCTCTGTCGCTCAGGGCTCAGACCTCGCGTGCTCTTCCTCTGCCCGCAGGGAAATCGTGTGGTTTCTTTACTCTTTCCTTTTTTTTTTTTTTTGCAATTTGCTCCGCTGCCTGTTTGTTCAGCAGAGAACAAGGGGGGAGATGTCTGGAGAAGGGACGGCTTCTTCAAAGGCGGCCGTCAGCATCAGCTGGACAGGACCTGAGCTGGCATCAGTGCCTGGATCATGCCCGTTGTTCCCGGTTTTCTCAGCAGTGTGCCACCTCCAGCCAACGTGTGGGTCTCCCTGGAAGGCAAGGAGCTCATCCTAGAACGCTGGGCTCGGCCTCCTGCATCCCTGGGCTGACCATATCGTGGGAACCTACGTGCATGCAAATCCACCAGGAAAACCCGCTCTGACTAAAACCCAAGTGCCAACCCTGCGGCGGGGCACGACCTTGCAATGAATCAGGGGGGAACCATCAGGGCTCTTTCTGGACACACCAGTGGGGGGAAAAAAGAGACGAGCACGTATTTCCTGTCGGCAGGCTCGTGAAGAGATCGTCCTTTTCATCCGTCCAAGCATTACACTGCCAGCACCTTCCCCTGCTTCAGCTCCAAGGGTGACAATGACTACAGCTCGCCCTGGGAATCACCGGCTACGGTGGGGATGCGCCCCGGTCACCTCCGCACCGGGACGGTGTCACAGCTTGGCAAAGCCCGAGCTGCTGCCTCCCCCAGGCTCACAGATGTGATGCCATGGCAGAAAGGCCACCACGGGACGCCCTCCACCCCCCATGTCACACCTCCGAGTAGCCTCTGCTCTTTAACGGGGCTGCAAAGCGCCCAGCGTTGGCTCCTGTGGCTGCGAAGCGCCCCGTAGGTCTCCCGCAGCAAACAGAGGGTCGGGGAAGCTGTCACCAAACGGCTGCCACGGGTCCACACCGGTGTGGGCTGCAGCCACGGGATGCCACGATGCTGCCACAGGGACGTGCCAGCGGCACAGTGCCACTGCCAGGCTGCAGCGCCCACGTCAGGGACACCGCTGTGCTGAGTCAACCCTGACAAGTTTCCCCCCCCCAGCCCAGATCCTCTTTGATCAGGGAATGGGATAACCCCAGGTAGGGCAGTTCGGAAACGAGGTTTCCCCTCTCCCCAAAACCACCAAAGCACAAACTCCAGCTGTCCCCAGGGATGGAGCCCAGAGGTGATGGGGATGTGCCATGCCCAGCGCCGGGAGAGCTCCGTCCCTCCCCACCATCCATCCGCACCCCGCAGGAAAGGAGGGGAAAACCGCCAATCCGGGGCTGAGATCCCCCCCGTGCCATCACAAGATCCAGACCCCAGCACCCCCTCACACACACAGCATGGGGAGAGCCGCAGGGAGCCAGAAGGTGCATTTCTACCCCCAATTCACGTGCTTTTGGTGGTGGTGGGGGGCACCCCCGGCGTGGCCTCCCCAGCCCTATTTCCCCGCAGGGGCTGTTTCTGTCCCCACGGGGCTGTGCTGCTCGGGCTCCACGGCCACCTCACCCTCAGCCCTGGAAATGTCCCCCCCTGCTCCGATGATTCATCACTTTGTCGCTGTGCACGTAGGGCTCTTCCCTTTCCCCACAGCACTGCCGAAAAACCGGCAAACAGGGAAACCTCGTCACGGCAAAGGCAGTAGCGGGGCAAGGGCCAGGGGGACGACGACCAGGGACACACGTGTCGTAAACTCGGCGCTGCGGAGCGTGGAAAAAGAAATAAAGACCTGGCTGGAATCACAACCTCCATCCCAAACACCCGGATGCTGGAGTCGCCCAGTTGTAGCCAGCCCCACCCCGGAGCGGTTTCCTACTGATAAGGGTGGGAGGCAAAGCCAGCATCCCTCGGGGGGGGCAAAGCCAGCATCCCTCGGGGTAGGGGGGGGCAAAGCCAGAATCCCTCGGAAAACACGCCGGCTTCCCCTCCGTTCACCACAGGGTCAGCACGTGCAGCTCGCAGCCCCCCTCGGCACCCACCCCTATAGCCTAAATCTAGTGGTTTCTCAACTCCAGCAGCCCAATTCCCAAACACCCACCGGCCCCGGCATGGTTTTCCCCACCAGATCCCCCAGTAGCAGGTAGGCACAGGCTCAGCCGCCACCGGCACCCGCAACAGGGAGAAACCAGCTCCGCTCCCTCCTCCGGCCGGAGGAGCAGCCGTGCATGAAGCCAAGCAAATATGGCAGGGGAAACTAAAGGGGGGGGGCGGGGAGGTGGAGAGAGGGGAGAAGAAAAAAATAATCCCCCAAACTCCACACCTTCGCTGTCTGCTCCAC